>APFE030395658.1:230975-247901 GCA_000404065.3 Pinus taeda | reverse complement strand
AATTGGATTTATTATTATTATTATTATTATTATTATTATTATTATTATAGTAAGGGATTAATTTTTCTGATAAGTGGAAACCAGCTTCCACTGATCTCCATACCGTTGTCTCTGTTAAGATTGTGCGGGTGTTTGATAATCTCCAGGGCTTCTCTGATCTTTCGCTTATGCTGCTGCTCTTCCCTGGCGATAATGGAGGCGCTTTCCAATAAGACATGGTGCTTAGTCTTTGACGAGTGTTCTGCAAGGGTGGGTGAACGAGACCTTTCATGTTTAATATCAGCCCCATGCTCTTTGAGTCTTGTCTGCAGGGAACGACCAGTTTCACCAGTATTTATAATTATTTTAATATATCACATATATTCTTTTTCTCTTCCTCTTTATCTTATACTTTTCCATATTATCATTCTAACTCCTTTGAAAACCTATAAATTTCATAAAACTTTTGGTAATAAAGAGGATCCAATTTAATCATTACCCAAGGCAACTTTGTAACGTTGTTAATCAAATATATTTCAACTTTAAATGAAGGCATTTAATTTTTTGAAATAAACTAATTGATACGTTATCAAACATAACTTACTTAGATTATTAATAAGACATATTTGAGATTTAAGCCAAGGAATCCATAATACCTTATAAACTCTAATTAAACAATTTTATATACAACTCCGAATTTCATTCCAAAGTTTGTCATTTTAGATTTATAAAAATTGAAATGCTTATAATTATGCATAACATCATTGAATATTGTTCTATAATTATAATCGTGCATAATATTATTCAATGTTATTTTAAAATTGTCATCTAGTAATAATTGTAATTATATATAAAATTATTGAATATAATTGAAACCATCTTACTCATTTAAAATGTTGTGTTTGAAACTTATTTATTTTCTGTAATATTTTCCTATTTTTTTTAATATCACCATAAGCTCAAGAATTGATGTTTGAAGGAGAGAGGATGCATATAGTCTAGGAGCCTTAGTATATTTGGTGCTTAGGCCTCCAACGACAAAAATCAAATCTTTAACCTATTGTGTTGGATGATGAGGAAAGCTCACACTGTTTCAGTAACCTTAACAATTTGGAGAACTATATGACAACATACATAATTGTGGTTGATATCTAAATACAATGTGTGTGGGGCACATTAGAGATAAAATAACGAGTTTCATTGTGACTCATGATCAAAAAGTAAATATCTACATACAATGTGTGTGGGGCATAGTAGAGGTAAAAGAACAAATTCCATTCTCACTCATGATCAAAAGGGAAATATAAGCATACAATGTGTGTGGGGCACATTAGAGGTAAAAGAACAAGTTCCATTCTTACTCATGATCAAAAGGGAAAAGATCACTTCTTAAAGCACTTAAATACTAATTAGAAACTTGAGAATGAGGATTTCCCTATCTACAAATTAGGAAACCTATTATTAGCTAATCATATGTCGTTATTGTTTGCTTAGAAATCAACCCAAATAAAATTTTCTTTCATTATACCAAAAATAGAATATTCAATAATATTAACGCGAAGGAAAGAATGGGAAGTGTCATCCATCCACATTGATCAAACACCTTGTTTACACCAGACATCATTCCCCTTTAGCCAATATCCATATACATAGAAAATGCTTTATGTACAACCATCTCCACAAATGCTACAAAAAATATTGCATATCCATGGTTTCATAATTCCTTTGCCAAGTGCATTCCCTAGCATAGCTCCCATTCATGAAATAAAACATAGCCAAAACCACAGGGCCGAGACTGATACATGACTGCCAAGCATTAGATTATATAAATCTCATGACATATGATGTAACCTAGTCTTTATTTTGTGTGCGATACTTTTATAGCCCTATTGAATTTCCTATGGAAGAGTGATTTTGTAGTCTCAAGGGGATGTCATAGGGGTTTTATATTGTTGTGAAACAAGTTAGTGTCATCTATCACAAGAAACATGAATAATGAAAAAAAGTAGAAAATAATTTGGGTGCATTAGACCTCGAAAGCCATGAAAATCCTTTTTTGGGTTTTTTTTTTTTTTTTTCCCAAATACTTAACCTATGGCCGAAATAGGTGCAAAAGCAAGGTGGGCTTTAAACAGTAAATAGTCAAGGGCATCCCTCCTATCAACAAAGAAGAAATTCTCTATCAATTCCAAAACATCAAATAAGCATGGGCACCCGATTGAGTATCATAGTTCAGAGGAGAGACTAGGGTACATGTGGCCATACAAATTTTGAGGATGTGTAAGAGAGGTGTGAGATTAGATAGCTATGACATAATAGTTGAAGGACAATTACAATGTCAAATAACTAATTTGTTGTAAATATCATATTTGTATAGGTTTTATTTATTACCTATTCTTAACAAGTAATTTATCTTGTAAATGAAAGATCACATAACATACGACATCTTTTTTTATCCATGTTATTATTCCATATCCTATAGCCTTACGATGTTCCTTTGCAACATATAGTGCAATTACTAGTTAAATTCAGAAGTGAAGTAAGTGTAAAAATGTATCCTATCTAATTTAATATTATTAAAGATCATGGTTATATTTTTGCCCCAAAATTTTTTATCTAACTTTTCTTAATATATTCTTTCTAATTCCTCTTATATAATATATATATTAAAAATACTTCATATAATTATTCTAAATATAAATCTATCCAAAATTTACTTATTATATTTTAAAATAATCTTTATAAAATGTTTTAAAAACAAAACACCCTCAACCAACAACTCTGTGTTTAAAACCTTAAACCATCTTTATATTCTTTATATATAAACGAAAAAATCGTTTATACATCAATATAATTACTGAAATCACCTTATTTTATTTTAATATATATTATCTAATATTATTTAAAAATTAAAAATTATAAACAACTCAAACCTCAAAGCTCCCCCACATCCTTCCGACCCTGACATACACATTTCACTGACCACAACCACACCTTTCCCCTCAGCTCCACACACTGTTAATTCACCTCACCCTTACATCAATATAATTACTGAAATCACCTTATTTTATTTTAATATATATTATCTAATATTATTTAAAAATTAAAAATTATAAACAACTCAAACCTCAAAGCTCCCCCACATCCTTCCGACCCTGACATACACATTTCACTGACCACAACCACACCTTTCCCCTCAGCTCCACACACTGTTAATTCACCTCACCCTTACCCACCTTGTGTGAGGATCTGCATTAAGTCCATAATATGATTTTAACCAAGATGCATGCGATTTTTTTTGGTTTAACTACCGACACTCGAACCCTTCCCCTCGACCCCACACAATGTCACTTCACCTCACCCCTACATGCCAATTTGTGCTTTTGTTTAACTAATTCCACCCAGCACCCTGCTTGTTCACGATTTCCTATTTTTTCTGGACTCCGAAATTCTGTTCTGAACGCACCTGCAACTACTGCGTTAGTTTCCCTATTTTCCTCCAATTGAATGCCAGGAGCCACAATTAAGTATGTCATATTTTCGCATTATTAGAAAGACCTAATGAAAAACTGACTGAGGATTCGAAGAAGAAATTTGGTTCGAGTTTAGAAAATGTCCAGCATGCTGGATGCAACAATATGTTCGTAAAAAATTGAAATTGAACCCAACTTGAAACTTCAAGGTCATTTTCAAAAAAAAAAACATTGAACTTCATTCTGAAGTTATGAGAAAGATATCCACATTTCATTGAAAATAAAAACTCAACGTCAAGCGAAACTCAACATCAGAATAAGACATCTCATCCGCAATAAGTGTCTGCTGCCATATAAATAAAATATTACAAAGTTCACATAATATGCCCTTCATGAAATTTTCTACTGCAGTGCCAATGCTTAAGAAGCTATTGAGTAATAAATTACAGCCTGTAGATGTCTTCTCTGAATTTCGAGGGATTACATCAACGGAATTTGCAGGTTCAACATAGGTTTGTTGTCATCCTTCCATCTTTTACTGTTCCAATCTGAGTACCTTCCTGCAAATTGCATTTTGTAGGCATGATTGAAACATGACCAGATTTAATATATGAGTCGGTAAGATAATCAACTTATGTTCATTCAGATATGGTATATGGTAATAAATCATAACTGGTATCCAAGCATATAAACACAAATGGTACTGTATTCTCAGAAAACTGAAAGGTGGGAAATGGATATGGCAGGATAGGAAATACAAAAAAATGATCAATACTCACAATCCAGTGACCAAGTAATAAGTCGGTTTATGATTGTTTGTAAGCGTTTTTTACTTTTGAATGACCTTGCAAGTAAATTTTCAGTGCTATTTGAACAAAATTATGTGCTTATCTGCACTTCTTCCTACAGTTGGGATTCAAACCTTTCAAGAAAACCTGTGCTTTATTGCCATAATCAAATTATAAGAAAAATACAAATGTGGAGAGTTAGAGAGTTACCCTGAGGTTTCCTTTCTCCATTGTTGCTTGTTTGTTGTTCTCTAGCATCAATCCGAAATGTATATGAGGAAAATGAGCCCACTGTTATAAATGCAGATATGTGTAAGTCTCTCATTAGAAAATTTGTAGGTAAATAGTAGCCAAAAACAGTATATATGTGATCTCACATTTTTTGCAGCTGCACTGAAAGCTTCCTTGTGCCTTATGTCAGGATTCTTGGCTTTGATTCTTTGAATTTCTTCTCTGCACATGAGCACCATGCATTAGGGCTGAATTTACTAATTGGAAAGAGATAATGATTAGAAAACAATTTCTACTGTATCCTAATGTAAACATTACTGTTCTTATTTTATGAAACGAGCATTAAAGCTGAATTTACTAATGGGAAAGAGATAATGATTAGAAAACAATTTCTACTGTATCTTAATATAAACATTACTGTTCTTACTTTATGAAACGATTGTACACTGATGGTACTCGTTGTCTCTTTTCAGGTGCTGCATAAATTTCAGATATAAAAAATAAATCAATTTTCTTCAGTGCCAAATATTGCTAGTAGCCATTTATTCAAGGTATATACTACATATGACCATAATAACACATGTAAAAGCACTGGAACTCACGCATGCTGGAAAACATTTTTGCTGCTTCGTTGCCAGAATATGAATTCGCTGTCCTTTCGCTAACGGTTGAAGAGGCCGAAGAGGATGCTGAATCTCTGGAATAATCATTTTGGATCTGTTTCCAAGTAATGCTTGTACAGTTAGACGAAGTATGAATTTTTCTGGCAGACAAGCTCATTCTGTTACAAAACGACTAATAAATAAACTAGCTAACGAAAAGTCTATTAGTCTTAGGAGATAGTTTTATTATCTCAGCGTTCAATATATCCCTTGTTGGAGCTGGTTCGATTTTCCTCTGTGATTAATAAATCCTATATTTGTGACTCATTGTAATAGTCCAAAATCTATCAGGCTTGGTGATAATATATTTAATCTTTTCAGTATGTCATATATACTGGATTTGTCTTCATGGTAAATACTGGATCTGTATCTCATTGACGAGTGGGTTACAAAGGAGTTAACATAAATCTATACAGTATATTTAAATTATCAATGTGTATCCAAAGCTCTAAACAAATTATTTACATTCTATAATGGGTAACCTACTGAAACGAAGTTGGTTTGTCTAATTTTAAGAAGGTAAGGGAGGTAAGTGATCATGTAAATTTATAGAATTTTATTTTTAATTTTGTTGAGTTAAAAGGGGAAGAAGATTAGATGTGTTATATATATTTTTCTACGTTGAGATTTAATTTATGTATATGGCAAGATAATATTTTTTTAAATATAATGTCTAAATGTGGCTGATTTTTTATTGCAACTTTTGAATATTATAAAAATAATAAGGTGTTTTACTATTTAACAATACCAATATCAAATTTCAGTATAAAACTGCTAAAAGAAATAATAACATAAATGTAAACAATATGTATGGTAATAACAAAATCATTTTTATAGTTTTTTTAATCAATAAATTTATAATTATTCCAAATAAAACTGAATTAAAAAGTATAATTTTTTAATGGTAAATAGATATGGTCCAAAACTTAATAGGTCATCGTTTCAAAGGTTAACCTTTTAAGAAAAAAATTAAAAAAGATAAAATAAAGCTCAACGATAATTAAATAAACTTGACGGTTAACTTTTATATATATAGATATATAATATATATAATAAACAATATTTTTGGTTAAAATATAAAATAATTAAATAATATTTATAAAATTATTTTATTTTTATAGCTTTTAAAATTTTAAATTGAAAATTAATATATCATCCACCCAGAACTCTAAAAGCATTACTTCCCTGTAAACTGTATGCCTTTACTTCAACAGAAATAGATAACATATTGTTTCATGGTTCCATTTGCAATCATTTCAAAAATTTCCATGGAGCCTTTGAAGTTCACCATAGATGATTGATATCTCTAACGGTCTTTTAGGTTATGACGGGAAAGCATCTTCATGGTTTTTCTAAGTTTCGTAAGAGGTGGTATCTCAGATTCAGTTTCATTTTTGTAAGCGGTAGTATCTCAGGCTCAGTTGTCAGGATTGGGATATAGATCAAAACGGTACGGTCGAACTCAGTATTAGTGTACACGCTAAGGAGTATCATCTACTACGGAGAAGATTATTCCAAAGTTATATGAGAAGATATCTCTCTACACTATCTACTGAAAGCAGCTGTGTCAGAGATAGTATATAATCAGGCTCAGTTGTGAAGACAGGGATATAGATTGAAACAGTATTCTCGATTTTCATGGTTGTTTTCACGCTCACAGGTTCTATCATGTACTGTAGAAAACTTTCTCCTAAATTTAATGAACTGAGATTTCTGTACTAATTGCTACATGGTGCTTCTTTAAAAAGCTGAGCAATATATCATTCTTTTGTTCTCAATGACCCAGTTCCTTAATGTATATCCTCACTGGAAGGATATACTTATTGGAAGGATATACTCATATTCAGAGAAAAGCTGAACTGAATAGAACAAAAAGGTGTAATTAAAGAAACATAAGTTTACATGCTAATAAAAAGTGGGTGATCCTATTACAGCCCTAAATATCCTGCCTGTGGGACACATTATGTCATAAAAATTCAAAATAAGGAAGATCTGAGGACAATAGCAAGTACTGAGACTGCATTTAATGTCTACAGAAGAGAACCAGAACTTCATTGCTGCAGAACTCAATGAATTGAATAATCATCAAACTATGTACCTGTCCCGCTTCAAGTGGAGGTGAAGCTCCCATCATGTTAACTGATAGAAGATGATTGCAATGCCCGCAACGAACTGTGACTATTTTGAACAAGCTACTGGAAGGAACACTCACCTGTGCATCACATTGAATCTACGTTAGACTGAGAAACAAGTAATTTTCCCCTTGAAGAATAGAATCGTTAGCATTTTGTGTACTTTCTTATAACGAAGTATTCAACTTTTAGCAATCTCCAGCTAAAAAGATTAGCATCTAAAAGGGATCTGAAAAGGTTCGGATCGTGTAGAGAATCGAGACTCGTGTAGGGAATGGACACTACAAAAAAATTTGATATGGCAAGACTCCTTTGTTCCCCGCAGATAGGGAATGGACGCTACAATAAAATTTGATATGGCAAGACTCCTTTGTTCCCCGCAGATAATGACTTTTTCAGCACTGAGCATTTCATACATGATTTGACAAGATAGACAGTGTGACACTGTGCAAGGCTAACTGCCTCTCCTGTAGCAAGTACGCACGCTCACCGATTTCTCGACATTTTCCTCACCATAGGTTTCACAAACTACGCTGATTCGACATAACATAGAAACGATACGGACGCCATTACAATGTGGCGCTAGGAACGATTGAGAAATCTGCTAGAAAAGGTCTGTGAAAAGGAAGACACTGCAACTGTGCTAGTCCAAAGCAAGGCCAATATTGTTAATTGATCAAAAACTTGACACGGTATTGATATGAGCTCGCCTGATCGACTAATTTGCTAAGGGCGCAGGGCGCAGGAAGTATTGCGTAAACTATAAAATTCAAAGTTTAAATTTTATTGAATCAAACTAAAAAATTATGAGATTTTTTTGTAAATATACGAAATAATGTATTGTAATTGGAAAGCAAGTATAAATATAAGATTCAAAGTTCAAATCTCAGTAAATCCAGGGACTAATGTAGATAACGAAATAATGTATTGGGATTGCAAGCAAAGATAGTGAAATGATTCTAGACTCCAGTCAGATCCGATCTCTGGCCTGAACCAAAAGCACACAGCGCAGGATTCTTTAGACGGGAAAGCGATCCTCAGGATGATTACCCTAAGAATGGACTTCGATATTTTTTTCCATTGTTTTTTCTGACTGAGTAGAGACTGAAAGAGACAAATCTTTAATGTATGCCATGCCAAACCTACAAAATCTCTCAGACCACGGTATTGCACTTTCAAGGTCATAACCATTAATACTCAAAACGAAAACGAAAACAAAATTTATTAAGAGAGCAGAGTGGTGGGCGTCCTCTACCGCTAGAATGGTGCTGCAAAAGTTACAGTGCACGTAGCACAGCTGCTCAGTAGCAGAAGCAGAATCAATACAGCCAGACATCGCTGAAGCACCAAAAAAAAAAGCCCCAGATGAGATTAACCCTGCACAGGAAATAAAATAACCAAGTAGCTAGCTTGTCTCTGGGGGAATCGAACCAGCGCCCTCAGTGATGACAGATCCAGAATGAATTGACGCAGAATCTATGTTAGAGCAGTCAGGAGAAGCAGCAGACATGTCGATAGAAAACGGGTCTAGCTACTTAGGGTTAAAGATAGAGATGCAGCTAACAGGCTATTGCTATCAGGGCGTTCATATAACCTATTTGTGTACGGGGAAAGACGGCTGTTCTCTCCCTTCACCTCCGTTTCGCACACTTCCCAATAACGTAATCAATAGCTAATAGTACAGAGAGCTGCTTTACTATCGTTTTAAAATTAAAAATAAAAGAGAAAAAATAAATCACGGCGCCACTGCCTCTGCCTCTGCCTGCAACTCTGCTGGATCAGTAATCTGGCATCTTAAATCCACATCAATAACTTTGGCGTAATTCGACATTCACATGGGCAATGTGTTGGAGCTCTTGAATAAGGATCGTATTGAAGAAAGTACAGGCTTGATGCCGGTCAGTAGGGGTCGCTCTCCGTCTCGGCCTTTGGCACCGTTTCTCAAACAGTATACAGCTTTTGAGCAGGCTTTAGATTCGATATTAAAGGCGGGTCGTCGGTCGGTTTCACAAAGATATAATGCTGATCAAGCATGTGGGCTGAAGCCAACCGATGCTACAGTTTCCATCTTATCTCATTCATCCTTTCAACATCCACGTTGCAAATCGCAGTATGATTTCAAAATACGTCTGGACTATCAGAATTGGGTAATAAGGACCAGATTTTTTATTTTACTATACTATTGTAAAAATAGCAATCGTATTTGACCTTCCTATTGTTTTTCGTTTAAATTGTTTTGCCACTCATAATAATTGATTTTTTCCTACATCATCATCTCTATGTTAAAAAAATGAAAATTGAAATATTTCGCTCATCCTTACGAAAATACAAATAATATACCATAAAAAGGTTTTTTTATCTTAATTTTTTTTGAAAATAAATTAATTTTATAGGAAATAGTTTATAATAATAATTCAAATATTATTTTAATAATACAAATATTTAAATATAAAAATTACATACTTTTATTTTTTCAAAATAAAAAACTATAACTTTAGTAAACCTAGAGGCATATAATTTCTAGTGACCATGATAGGATGTACAATTAGGGAACTTCATGTGTTAAAATTATTTATTTGAAATCCATGTGGTTGCTATTCTCAATACCTCTTATAAATATATGAAATTTTTTTTGGGGTGATAAAGAGTTACAGAGAAAAATAAAATAAATATTATGAGAAGGTGATAAAACTCAATCTCTTGAAATTAATAAATATCTCATTGTTTTGGGTAATGTTGAATGTCTTTTTTTTTGGGTGATTAGGGGAATTGACAACAATGTGTGACTCATGCTCTAGTGACGAGGAGTGGAGATAGTTGACACTTTGATGGATTCCCACAACTACCACTATAACTTCATATTGAGGATTAGGAAGGTGGGCACTCATGAGCTTTCAAATTAATGACCATTATGCAAAAGTTTTTAAAATGTGTATCATTTCATCTCTTTTCTATACCCCACACACTTCTGTTGGCTAATGTTAAGAAGAAAATGAATATTAATAAAATAAGAACAAATTGTCATGAGCTTCATAGTGAACTTGGGCGTTGGTCAATTCATCAAACATCATGGGATGAAAAATCTTGCCACCTTTAAGATACTAAAAAGGCTGAAGATAAAAATATTTTCTCTTATATTGTTTATCTTATACTCATATTGTATTAAATTATCAAAATATTTGTTACACTACCAATATTTTCAAAACTTTTAAGTCAACAAAATTATGAATTTAGAAAGTTTCTCTTAATAATTTTTATGCATAAAAATAAATGTTGAAGAATATGGGTTCTAAACATCTTACATTTTTAGGGTTTGATAAATCATACCAATCTTAAAGATAGCTAATAATCATAATTATATAAATTTACATTATCTATATAATATATATATAATATATATATATATATATATATATATATATATATTGAAATGAGCTAATCCAAAGTCCGAAAAGCATATTAATTTTATTATAAAATCTAAAATATTTAAAAAAGAATTAGAGAAACATATTTTTATATAATTTTTAAGGTAACCATCATTAACCATTGCCAACCATGGCTAACCATGGTGCTACATCGTATTTTGACAATGATTGTCTCCATATGAAAATTAATCATGGTCAACCATGGATGGTCCAATTCCACATTATGGCAAAGGTTGTCTCCATATGAAAATCAATCATGGTCAACCATGGTGCAATGTCACATTGTGACAAAGATTGTCTCAACATAAAAATCAACTATCGTCAACCATTTTTATTTTAGGATTTATAATATTTATCATATGGTTTATATACCATACGTTTATAATATTAGTCCCTTGGGTTTAATATTTTTCCCATTGGTTTATAATCAATTTAGGCTTTAGTATTAATCCCATTGGCTTATTATTCATTTGGGTTTATAATATCAATCACTTCGGTTTATTAATCTAAGGATTCATATTCGTAGGGTACAATATTATTCATTGGGTTTACAATATTAATATTATGGTTCAATATAAATCCCTTATGTTTATAATCATGGTCAACCATGGTCCAACCTTAAATTGTGACAAGATTTTCTCAATATGAAAATCAACCATGGTCAACCATATCAACCATCATCAACCATGGTCAATCATGGTCAACCATGGTGCAATGTCGCATTGTGAAAAAGATTGTTTCAATATGAATATTAACCATGGTCAACCATGATCAACTATGGTAGAGCGTTGCATTGTGACAAATATTGTCTTAATTTGAAAATCAACCATGGTAAGCATGGTCAACCACACTTATTTTAGTGTTTATAATATTTATCTTAGGGTTTGTACACCTTGGGTTTGTAATATTAATCCCTTGGGTTTATTATTCCCTTATGTTTATAGTATCAATCTCTTAGGTTTATTAATATAAGGGTTCATAGTTATACGGTGTGATATTATTCATAGCAGTTATTATATTAATCCTTGGTTTTAATATAAATTCCTTGAGTTTATAGTCATGATCAACCATAGTCCAATGTCACATTGTGACAAAAAATAAGAAAATCAACCATGGTCAACCATGTTTATTTTAGGGTTTATAATATTTATCGTGGAGTTTATACACCTTGGGTTTTAAATATTAATCCCTTGTGGTTAATATTATTCCCTTGGGTATATAATACCTTTGGGTTTTAGAATTAATCCCTTGAGTTTATTATTCTTTTGAATTTATAAAATCAATCCCTTAGGTTTATTAACATAAGGGTTCATATTCCTAGGGTATAATATTATTCATAGGGTTTATAATATTAATGCTAGGGTTTTATATAAATCCCTTGGGTTTACAATCATGGTCAACTACAGTCCAATGTTACGTTGTGACAATGATTGTCTCAATATGAAAATCAACCAAGGTCAAACATGGTCCGATGTCACATTGTGATAAATTTTATCAACATGAAAATCAAACATGGTCGAATGTCACATTGTGAAAAATATTGTCTCAATAGGAAAATCAATCATGATCAACCATGGTCTAATGTCGCATTGTGACAGAGATTGTCTAAATATGAAAATCAGTCATCGTGAGCCATGGTCAACCATGCTTAATTTAGGGTTTATAATATTTATCTTATAGTTTATATAGCTTGGGTTTTTAATATTAACCCCTTGGGTGTAATATTATTCTCTTGGGTCTATAGACCTTGAGGTTTTAGAATTTATCCCATGGGTTTGTTATTTTCTCAGGTCTATAATATCAATCGCTTGAGTTCGTTAAACTAAGATTTCATATTACTAAGATATAACATTACCAATAGGGTTCAAAATATTAATCCTATGGTTTAATATAAATCCCTTGGGTTTATCATGGTGATCAACCATGGTAAACCATGGACAAATGCCACATTATGACAAAGAGTTTCTCAATATGAAAATCAACCATGGTATAATGTCACATTATAACAAAGATTGTCTCAATTGAAAATAAATCATGGTCAACAATGGTTCAACATCACATTATGAAAAACATTATTTCAATATGGAAATCACCACGGTAAACATGGTAAACCATGTTTATTTTAGGATTTATAATATCTATCTTACTGTTTATATGCTTTGGGTTTATAATATTAATCCTTTGAGTTTATTATTCCCTTGGGTTTATAATATTAATACCTTAGGTTTATTTATCTAAGGGTTCATATTCCTAAGGTGTAATATTATCCTTAGCTTTATAATATTAATCCTTGTGTCTAATTTAAATCCATTAGATTTATAATCATGGTCAACCATGGTCCAATGTCACATTACGAAAAACATTTCTCAATATGAAACTCAACCATGGTCCAATGTCACATTGTGACGAAGAATGTCTAGATATGAAAATTAATCATGCCACCCATGACCAACCATGGTCCAACGTTACTTTGTTAGAAAGGTTGTCTCAATATGAAAATCAACAATGGTCAACCATGTTTGTTTTAGGGTTTATAATATTTATCTTAGGGTTTATATACATTGGGTTTATAATATTAATCCCTTGTGTTTATAATACCTTGGAGTTTTATACTTAATCCCCTGATTTTATTATTTCCATGGGTTTATAATATCAATACCTTGGGTTTATTAATCTAAGGGTTCATATTCTCAGAGTTTATAGTATTAATACAAGGGTTTAATATAAATCCCTTGTGTCTATAATCATGGTCAACCGTGACAATCATTGTCTAACGTCACACTCTAACAAATATTTTCTCAATATGAAAATCAACCATGGTCTAATGTCACATTGTGACAAAGGTTGTCTCGACATGAAAATAAATCACTGTCAACCATAATCAACTATCATCCAACTTCACGTTGTGAAAAAGATTGTCTAAGTATGAAAATCACCATGGTAAACATCATCAACCATATTTATTTTAGGGTGTATAATAGTTATCTTAGGGTTTATAATATTAATCCTTGGGTTTTTTATTCCCTTCAGCATACAATATCAATTCCTTGGGTTTACTAGTCTAATGGTTCATATTCGTAGGGTGTAATATTATTCATAAAGTTTATAATATTAATCCTTAGGTTTAATATAAATCCATTAGGTTTATAATAAGTGTTAACCATGGTCAAAAATGGTCCAACATTTCTTTGTGACAAAGATTATCTCAAAATGAAAATCAACCATGTTTATTTTAGGGTTCATAATATTTATCTTAGGGTTTATATAACTTGGGTCTATAATATTAATCGAATGGGTTTAATATTATTCCCTTGGGTTTATAAGGCCTTTGGGTTTTAGAACTAATCCCTTGGCTTTATTACTCTCTTGGGTTTACAAAATCAATCCCATGGGTTTATTAATCTAATGGTTCATATTCCTAGGGTATCATATTATTCATAGGGTTTATAATATTAATACTATGGTTTAATATAAATTCCTTAGGTTTATAATCATGATCAACCATAGCCATATTCCAATGTCGCATTTTGACAAAGATTATTTCAATATGAAAATCAACCAAGGTCAACCACGGTCCAAAGTCACATTTTCACAAATATTTTCTCAATATGAAAATAAACCATGGTCTCATGTCATATTGTGACAAAAATTGTCTCGATATGAAAATCAAGCATTCTCAACGATGTTTATTTTAGGGTTTATAATATTTATCTTAGTTTTTATATATGTTGAGTTTATAATATTAATTCTTTGGCCTTAATATTATTATTGTGTGTTTATAATACCTTAGCCTTTTAGAATTCATCACTTGGGTTTACAATATCAATCCCTTGGGTTTATTAATCGAGGGGTTCATATTCCTAGGGTATACTATTATCGATAGGGTTTATAATATTAATCCTAGGGTTTAATATAAATCCTAATGGTTTATAAGCATGGTCAACCATTGGTTAACCAAAGTCCAATGCCATATTTTGACAAATATTGTCTTAATTTGGAAATCAACCAAGGTTAACCATGGTCAATGATGGTGTAATGTTATATTGGGACAAATAATTTCTCACTATAAAAATCAACCATGGTCCAAAGTTTCATTGTGATAAAGATTGTCTCAATATGAAAATCAATCATAGTCAACCATGGTCCAATGTCGTATTCTCACAAAGATTGTGTCATTATGAAAATAAACCATGGTCAACCATGTTTATTTTAGGGACTATAATATTAGTCCTTTGGCTGTAATATTATTCACTTGAATTTATAATAACTTGGGGCTTTAACATTAATCCTTCGGTTGATTATTCCCTTGAGTTTATAATATCAATCTCTTTGGTTTATTTATGTAAGGGTTCATGTTCCTAGTGTATAATATTATTCATAGGGTTTATAATAGTAATCCTAGGGTTTAATATAAATCCTATAGGTTTACAATCATGGTGCCATGGTCCAATGCCGCATTGTGACAAAGATTGTCTCAATACAAAAATCAACCATAGTCAACCATGGTCAACCATATTTATTTTAGTGTTTATAATATTTATATTAAGATTTAGATACCTTGCGTTAATAATATTAATCCACAGGGTTTAATATTATACCCGTGGGTTTATTAATTTAAGGGTTCACATTCCTAAGTTATAATATTGATTTCATAAGGATTATAATATTAATCGTGTAGTTTAATATAATTTCCCTAAATTTCTTGTTATAATTATTATCGTACTCATAATAATATACAATAATCTTTTATAATATAATAATTAATTTATTTTATATTATTAATATCATTATTAATATTAATATATATCCACATTCATTAGCACTTATTGAACATACATCAATGTCTTGTACATATTTTAAGAATAATATATTAATATTATTTAATAATGTTTATTTATTTATAAATTTATTATTTTATTTTTTTAAATTTTTTATTATATATATAATATATATATATATTATTATAGTATTATATATATATATAATATAGGTTCGCACTTATTTACTTTAAAAAGTATATGAATTGAGCAAAACCAAAATTCTCCAAAGATATTAACTTAACAAAATTTATATAATATATTTTTTATTATCTATTTTTTATTTTATTTTTTAAATATTAATTAATATTTGAAAATACTTAAAAATAGTTATAGCAACATGTCTTTATATATAGTTTTTAAGTTAGTATTACACTGAGAGTAAAAAGCATGGAAAATTTCAGAGATGAATGTTCGCCCTTTGAGGGAATTAAGGGGTTTTAAATTTTTAGTGGGTGAATATTTTGTATCATGGTACATTTTTACAAATCACCTCAAATAGCCCACCTTATTTTAAGGGAGAGGGTAAAAAAGGTAAATAGCCCTTGAAATTCGGATTTACAACCTTCTATTTGCCCATTTTCAAGAATAGGTTTTATTTAAGTGAATCCTATGGGCGAAATACCATATTTATAAAAGAGGTATGGTAAATTAATAAAAATATAAATAAATGAGAGGTAAGGTAAATAAATAAAACATTTTTTCTATTTACTCCATAAGTCACCTTATATACATGCAAGGGTGTAAACAAATAAAAATATAAGTAAAGTGGAGGTATGGTAAATAAATAAAACGTCTTTGTATACTTACTCAAAGGGTATGGTAAATAAATAAAAAAAAATATAAATAAACTAGACATATGGTAAATAAATAAAACCCTTTTTTATATTTAGTCCATAACCCTTGTTCTATTTATGAAGCCTCAGAAAAGAGGCTTTATTTAAGTGAATCCTATGAGCCAAATACCATATTTGTAAAAGAGGTATGGTAAATTAATAAAAGTATAAATAAACTAGAGGTATGGCAAACAAATAAAACATTTTTTTATATTTACTCCATAAGTCACCTTATATTTAGGAACACTCAAAAAATGTGTTATATATAGGTGAAACCTATGGGACAAATACTATGGGCTAGATTATTATTAATACCATGCAAAAAACACTATTAACCCTAATATTAGTATTAATAAAAATAAAAATGGCAAATGGTATTGACCCATGGTATTTCACCAAAATGGCACATGGTATTGACCCATGGTATTCACTTGGAATGTAGCCTATTTAAATGGGGGAATTAAACCAAAATAGCTTTACTCTGGATCTACTAACCCCCGAGAGGTATTAAATATCGTGATATGCAAACTAGCATAGAGTGAAAAAATATTTGATCCGATCAAGAGTAAAAATGGATGTTGTA
>APFE030395658.1:183788-230965 GCA_000404065.3 Pinus taeda | reverse complement strand
TATTAGTATTAATAAAAATAAAAATGGCACATGATATTGACCCATGGTATTCACTTGGAATGTAGCCTATTTAAATGGCGGAATTAAACCAGAATAGATCCATCTTTACTCTGGATCTACTAACCCCCAAGAGGTATCAAATATTGTGATATGCAAACTAGCATAGAGTGAAAAAATATTTGATCTGATCAAGAGTAAAAATGGATGTTGTAATTTAATGTATGTTAAACATTTTAGCTTGATTAAAATAAAAATAAAATAAAAATCAACTATTAATTTTTATAAATTACTAATAGTAATTTTTAAGCTCCAGGTTTATGATAACCCATGGTATTGACCCATGGTATTCATGTGAGACTATTTAAAGGGAAATTCTATCATCTTAGATCCATCTTAATTCTGGGTTTACCAAGTGCTTAGAGGCATAAATAGATTTCACCCCCTAAGAGTGGTAGATGTGGAGTTAAGATGGATATAGGTTGGTTTTTATGATAATGAAGATATTAAATAGACTTAGGAAATTATATTGTAAAAATATCTTAAGGTGAATGGTTAAAGCATAGACATTGGACAAGTATATACTTCTGTTTTAAACTGAAACAAATCCAAGGCTAAAAGGAATGGATTGATTGCACTAGTCATCCTTCTATAACTTTCCAACATAAGCTCGAGTAAACGGATTGATTGCACTAGTCATCCTTCTATAACTTTCCAACATAGGCTGGAGTAAACATATTGTAATTTGGGTAATTTTTCTAACTGCAAACAAGAACATACTTGTGTATTGGCAGGGTGGTTACGAGGTCCGTAGAAGTGATGAATTTGAATTTTTCTTGGTTTTATATGCAGTATTAGGTTTTTTCTCATGCTTTCTGTGAATGACACGGGTGAATTTTATTCTACACCCACTAGGTTATCGATATGTAATTTCGGTAATTTTGATTTCAAAATATATTTTAAAGAAATTCAATGATTTCATTTTTGTATTCAAAAAACACAATATTCTAATGGAATTATGCATTTGTGGTTTACCTATACAGATTCCATGGAGAAGTATTAGTGGTGTGACTTCAATTTTCCTCAAGCAGAGGCTTTAGTTTTACTCTTTTCTCGAAGCAAATACTTTATTCCAACATTTTCGAGTTCCATGAAAAATTTGAAAGTCCTAATAGTATTCAATTATAGGTTCAAGAGAGACATAGTATTCAATTATGGGTTAAAGAGATCCACACTGAATGGTCTATTAGCCTTACCTTCACTTATTTTAAGACTATTCACTTGGAGAGGTTGCATGTGCCCCCATGTCAAGAGCATATTAAAGTCATGTAGAACTTAGAGAAGGTATCTTTAAGCTTTTAGTGAAGATTGGAAAAATGTCTGGGTTCAATAACACCGAGTCGAGCATTAAGCTTCCAATAATGCTAGATTTTAACCTGGAACACTTTTGTGATTTGGAGGAGATGCCCCCTCGTATTTGTGACACATCTTGAGTTGTGAATTGGACTATTACTAACTATCATTTCATTCGAAAGTTACCTTATGACTTGGGGAACCTAAACTCTTTAAGAATGTTAAGGAATGAAATAAAGTACATTACACTAAGTTCTCTTATGCTTTTCAAGTTTTTCTTGGATATCTACAACATTTCAGGTAGGAAAGTACATTCTGTTAATGAAAATTTGTCTTGATAGAAAGGCCTAATTTCAAATTCTAATGCTTTAAAAAAACATTGTATAACTGTAATGTTTCTAAAAGGAAAGCATATTTTTTCAATTTAATTATCATGATCCCATATTCCAACTTATTTTTCAGTAACCCATTAGGCTTTGTAGCTTTGAATAAATCCATATCTTTTGATAAGATCCTCTTCCAAATTAGAGCACAGTTTCCTTTTGGCAATAACCACATACAATGTCTTGATTTTGTTATTGAGAAAATAGAGGTTGTGAAACAAGCCTGTGCCATACAAGGACTTGATTTATTGATTATGTATCAATTATGGCTCTAGATGTAACAATGTCTTGATTTTGTTGCTTGAAAATAGAGGTTATGCTTTACTATTTCACATAATTTCTTACAATCTTTCCATAAGTATTGATTTGTAATCTCAGTCACTAAGGGATGAATGTAATGAAAAAGGTAATATTCCATGGTTTGAAGTTCCCTCTTACTAAATATTTAAATATATAACCACAATTTAACTGTTAGTTAAAGGAATTGTATTTGATTTGTAAACAATTCATTGCTTGATTTATAGATTTTGATTTTTTCCCTTTTTTATTTTTTTCTCAAATTTGGTATGAGATATCTTCCAAGATTTGGGTTCCCTAGTTTCCCCACCATAGTATGAGGTTTAGATGCTATCATTAAATATTCTTGGAACATTACAACTTTTCCAGTAAGTTTGCTTTGAAACATTGTTGTTGCTTTTCCATGGTGTTAATACAAATAAGTACTACAACTAGTGCCATTATTTAGATCAAGTGCCAAAATCTAGGTGGTCTTGTAATGATGGAGTGATTGTTTTATAGCTACTAAGTTCATATGCATTTTTATCTCTTAATTTGTCCTAAGATATTCAAATTCAGAATAAGAATTCAAGTCTCGTTTCCACTGTAGATTGTAGTCAATTTCTTGAACATAATATATAGTAGATTATCTTTTACTAATCAACTGTGGATGTGATCCCTCGCAGGAAAGAAAATTCAAAGTGACTTTGATTTCACATTGATTTGTCAAAACATCCACACAGGAAAGGAGATTCAAAGTGACACTATGATTGCCATTATGTCAAGCCAGGTGGTCGCACTCCCTTGATCGTGAGCATGATTGTGATCAAGATGGAAGACTTCATAGTCTAGATTGATTGTTTAGCAGTGATAGTTAGTGGGCTCATTCAGAAAAGCTTCTATTTCACTAATCCTTTTTATAGAGTTGTCAGATTCAATTTCCAAAGGTTTTAATTACACTATAGAGTTGAGTTTTGAGAGAGTTGTGATTCACAGTGTTAAGTATAGCAGATATGACACTTGAACGGACAAGCATAGTAGAGGTATCAGACTCTATTATAAGCTTACCTGCATATTATAAGGGACTTGGTTGGCTTTTTTATAATTTTATAAACAAGTTCCATGTCGTGGAAATGTGAAAAAAATAGTGATATTGCCACCATGTGGCTCTTGTCATATATGGTTTTATACTTTTTCAAAAAATTCTCTAAGAGTTCACAATGCTAAGATTCACTAGGAATTTACAAAGTTTTATTATTTAGTGAAAGACTTGCCAAGATATTACAATATTTTATAATTGAGTAAAATATTCGCCATGCCTGGTGAGAGATTCGCCAAAAAAATATATATACATATTATATTATTGATAAAATCGCCTTCCATTTTTCCTATATACCATGGAGATTCGCCCATTTATTATATTTATAGATTTAGGGGGGGTTCTTAAAATTTTCCCTAGAGGCATCCTACCCATGCAGTCTAGGACTCATGGGAAGTACCTCTCATCTGATGAATGAGTAGGGAAATGAAGTTAGGGGCCATAGTAGTACCGATGGATGCATTGTTGTATCTACTGTACTCCCTACGCTAGGACGACCTCCACTGATCTGGGATCAATGATACTAGTCTGGGACCAGTGGTAGGAGTTGTACCATACTATGACACTAACTTCAGTCAGTTGAGACTAGTCTGGGACCAGTGGTACATACTCTAAGACTGACTTTGTGTCAGTGCAGTAATAGTCTAAGACCAGTGAGAGTAGTACATACTATGAAGCTGACTTCAAGTCAGTTGAGATTGGTCTGGGACCAGTGGTACACTCTCTCAGACTTCAATAATAGTCTGGGACCAGTGGTAGGAGTGGTACCTACTATGAAACTGACTTCAGGTTAGTTGAAATTGGTCAGGGACCAGCAGTACACACTCTGAGACTGACTTTGGGTCAGTGGAGAATGGTATGAGACATTCTCGATCAATTCTTCTTCTTCATAGTTCAGTAGAGCTAAGTTGAGCAAAGCAGAGCAGAGTTAGCAGAGCCAACAAAGTTGAGCAGAGCTAAGAAGAGCTGGGCAGAGCAGTGCAGGGCATTGATGACAAAGATAGTACAGTTGGACTTATGGATTAGTGGATGGAGTTCTCCCTAGTTGAGAGGGAGTGTTAAATTGGCAACTAGGGCCAAACTCCATGTGGGTCAACTTATTTATGGTAGCTGATATTTTTATTGGATCCCTATCATTGAGAGGTGTAAGATTGATCTAAAGATCATACGATTCCGATAATTATTTATGGAGATATGAATTTATTTTGATTATGTAATTATTATCAAGCCAACCAACTCTTATGTAGGCTCTAGAAGCCCAAACGTCATATCTATTCAACCTATATGTTTTTGGTATAAATAGATGAGAAATTGATGTCATTTGAGAACACAATTCTTGAGTGATCTCCTCTTCTCCACGTCTTGGGTTTTTGGAGAAGGAGTGAGACACCAAGAGAAACACACACTGGCCTAAAGATGATGCCCTACCAATGCAATCATGAAAACCTGCTAACACAGATCATAGAGACATATATACACAAGCCATGTAAAACGCCATTCTTGAGACACTTACATGCTATAACATAAATGGTGGCCACAGTAATGAAAGGACGCAGTCAAGCTGCGGTTATAATCCCACTATCCTAAGGTGTAGCCACCATCAACGCACGGTAGCTGCAGTCACAGTCCTAAGGTGTAGTCGTAGTCATAGTACTAAGGTGAATGGAGCTGTAGTAAGGTTAATGGAAATGCTGTCAAGGTTAGGGGAATTGCAGTCCAGAAAGTTGAAGCCCTAATAAGCAAAGGAAAAGTTATGAGTCTCATACGCTATCCCCAACAAGTAGCCAGAACACTGATACGTTGTCCCCAACACGCAGGTGGAAATATTCGTAGCACATAAGTATTGAACGCAGTCAAGGTAGCAAGGTAAGGAACACATTGGAATGCAATCATATACATTGTAAAATGCAATGCAGTCATATACATTGGAACACATACATGTAAACGCAAAGTAGTCATAATGATATATTAAATTCGCTAGAGAGTCACGATATGCTGGGAAGTCTTGGTGATATACCACGTAGGTCATATGATATAGAATGTAGTCATATGATATACCACGTAGATATATAAATGTAGGCCCTAGATCTGGCATCATGGTCACACACAATATACGCAGATATATATATATATATATTATATATATATATATATATATATAATATATATATATATATATATATTATTATATATATATATATATGCAGGCCCTCTATCTGGCAGCGTGGTCACACTCAATATGTGATACAAGTTATACGTTGTGTATGTATATGGACAGTGATATGTTGTATATGAAGACTCATATATTCTGACCTATGCTCATATATGCAGGCAAATCTGCAGTACAACTTATATACATGGAAAGGTATATATATGCAAGTTATGGCAATAAATATCTCTGCAGGCATAAGGATGTATTATCATAAGGATGCAGCTATGATATAATGTGCATGGGCATCACAATGATACATGGGGCATTGGAAGCAATAGGATGTATGAAGATCATGCGCATGGGTAGCACAATGATACATGGACCATGGATAGCACCATCATGAGTGTAATCATAAGCATGGGAAGCATGAAGCATGATGATGCATGAGCAGCATGAAGCATGATGATGCATGGGAAGCATGGGCAACATGAGGCATGATGATGCATGAGAAACATGAAGCATGATGATGCATGGGCAGCATGGGAAGCATGAAGCATGATGATGCATCAGTAGCATGAAGAATGATGATGCATGGGCAGCATGGGCAGCATGAAGCATGATGATGCATGAGTAGTATGAAGCATGATGAGATCATGGGTAGCATGGGCAGCAAGAAGCATGATGATGGATAAGATCATGGACATGGGCAACATGATGATAATCATGATAAGTGCAGCATGTAGTGATGCAACAGGTGGACCATATGTAGCACTACAATAGGTGAAGCCATCACCTTGGAGAATCAGATGAAGCAGAATCTCTTCAACTGATCTCATTGTTATATGAAATGATCAATGCTAGATCTAGATATGTCAAAGTGTTGATGTCTATTGTAAATGTACTATCTCTCTCTCTCTTTCTTTGCTGAACTTTGAAGAACATAAGAGAAGAATTGATCAAGGGTTTCCCCACACATTGTGGGGTTTATCCCTAGCTAGCACCACATCTTGTGTCCTCTTGTCTTGGCTTGTCTTCTGCAATTTATATACATGTTCTTTCTATAGTTTACTTTATGCTGATGTGATTGCTAATATGGAAAAAGAAATTAAATAAATTTCTCTAGCATAGAACATACCTAAACTTAACAAGATCTAATATAGATTTTTATGTTCAGAATGGTACAAGCACATAGTCCATTATTTATGTTTTCTCTCTTTTCCTCAATCTTTGGATAGAACAAAATATAGAGCATTTAAAATCAAAGCACAACTAGTTGAGGGAAGATTGTATTCGAAGGATCCTGTGGGAATTTTATTGTTATGTTTAACAGAGGATGAATCTACAAAGACCATTAAAGATTATCATGAGAAGTTATCTGGTGGACATTATAGTTGGAAAGCTATTACACATAAAATCCTCATTACAAGGTTTTATTGGCCCACCCTATTTGGAGATATATACACGTTTGTCAGAGGTTGTCAGAAGTGTCAACTTTTTGTTAAGAAGAAAAGGTTAGCTCCCTCCTTTGATCCCAGCCTTCATAGAAGAACCATTCAGACAATGGGGGCTAGACTTTGTTGGAGAAATTAACCCAACTTCAAGTGGATAACATAAATGGTTTCTCACAGCTATTGATTATTTCACCATGCAGGTAGAAGCTATACCTACTAAAAGGGCAAATGATTAGGTGGTGTTGAAGTTCTTAGAGGAAAATCTTTTCAGTAGATTTGGATGCGCTGTTAAAATCATAACAGACAATGCTCAAGTGTTTAGTTCAAGTAATTTTGTTGCTTTTTGTCAGAAGTTTAATATTATTTTATCTCATTCAACATCTTATCATCCATGGGGAAATGGATTGCTTTAATCCGCTAACAAAACATTCATGAATATCCTTAAGAAAAATATTGTAGAGAATCAGAAAGACTAGGATTCCAATTTTTTTTCCACTTTAAAGTTTTGGTAAACCCAAATAAACATCTTTTTTCTCTTAGTCCAAGCATGAGGAGGATCATATCACTTTTACAGTTTATCCAAGCATTCCTCAAAATTAATGCTGGTTTGGATGAGAGAGAGAATCTTCTATAACGGAAATGGATGACAGAGAATGTTAGGATTCACTGACTAATCTTTCCACCAAATGTACTTTCCAGTACATGCCCTTTTCTGTCCTACATCTTAATCACTTTAGCCCCGACAACAGTAGCTTGAGCTGACCACTAAGTCAAAGGAACAATATACAGTCTTCTAAGACCATTCCAAAATCCATTTTTGAGTGGAGCACCATAAGACCATCACCTCCAGTATATTTTTTTCATATCAAGATTTTGCAATACCAGGTATTCTCATCCCTAGATATCAATTTCATTTATAATAAGAGAGAGCCACCAGGAAAATAGATATACTTGTTGACAAATTTTGATGTTCCAAACCAATTTTCACATGGTTCAATCACATCAAATAGCCTCAGTGATTAATGAATCTAAATACGAACCTCAACTATGCAAAGCAACAAGTGTCCAAACTAAAGTTTTCTCTATGGGATGTTCGAGTGACTACAAGAAGGTCTACAGGAAAATCACCTTTTGAGTTAGTGTATGGAACTCAAACTTTGTTCCCTAGTCAGCTTGTGAAGCCCATGATTGCAATGATTTAGGAGGCAAAAGAAGAGCCCAATGCTTTGATACGAAGGATTCATAAGGTAGTGGAGATGAGTGAAAGTAGGGATAAGGTAAGAGATAATTTGATTATGTATCAATCAAAGATGAAGGGTATTTTTGACAGAAAGGCCAAAGAAATTGATTTTAAAGTTGGAGACCTGATATTAAAGTGGGATACTAGAAGAGAAGATAAGGGAAAACATGGGAAGTTTGATCCTCTCTGGTATGGCCCATTTAGAATTATAGAAGGAAGGGAAAATAATACCTTCTTCCTAGAGAATCTTGATGGTGAATCTTTACAACGATCTGTCAATGGGAAGTACCTCAAACATTATTTCCAATTCTGAAGCAAAAGCATCCTATCGTTGTAGATACTAGAGTGAATTCATTGTACAAATTCCATATAAATTAAATTGGCTAAGAAATATATGACTCCATGCCCGAGGTGAAGGCACTGATCTGTGATTCTTAGTGCTTCTATGGCAAAAGCACTATCCCTAGGTGGAGCTAGATATTGTAGCATCCATTGTCATTTTAATTTTAGTTTTAGTTTTATCACAAAAGTGAAAAAAATCAAATATTATGTTATAATGGAAATAAAAGAGAATGTGGAAATTTGAAAGAAATGATTTGTTTTATGTTATTGATGGCTTGTGAACGTGAGAAACCCAGGAGAAGATCTGAGTCGTTTGATCAATAGGAAGCAAATATAATGATAATCACATCGTCAACAAGGAGGTTTAACTCAAAATCAGACGTGAGAAATTATAAAACTGAGTTAAAACCTCAGTTAATCAAGGCCACCCTCTTGAAGGATTAGGATTCGATGGTAATCGTGTGGTTAACAACAATGACGTTTAATTCGGAAAATAAACACGATGGTTTATGGAATGTAATTTAATTTGTTGAAGTCTGGATTGATCACAGTCACTCATAAAAAAGGGATGAGATCAAATGGATATCGCGTCAAAAAGTGAACTGGTTTTATTTTAAATTTTGGACCCGAGAAGTCTATGAAATTCAATTTTGTTTCCTTTCAATTCTGTGGGGAAGGAAAAGGTTTGTGGAAAAGTTGGACGTGAAAATATTATGAATCAGAGTCTTGTTTCCTTTCGGTTCCATGGTAACTGAAGGCTTTCCATATTCTGTTGTTTAGCAGAATAACTAAAATTAGAGGTGGATGATCGAAACTCGATAGGAACGGTGATTCGTCAGGTTTCTTTGTGTTTCCACCAATCAAAACACTTCCGATATATACATGGACCATAAGGGTTTCTTTTTGTTTCTGCTAATGAGAACATTTCTGATATATACGTAGGCCTATAGCCCATAGGTGAATGCACAAAATTTTGTAAAGATGCGGCTTTGTTGAGTTAAAGAAGTTTAGCTGTCATCAGGATATCTACAGGATAACAACTTGCAGATACTCAAGCCACAGATTAGAGCAGCGAACAACCATCACGAGTTATATTCTCATTTCTGTTACTTCTTGTCATTTTGTTTTCTTGAGAATGATGAGTCTTTTACCCTCCAATGTAATATTTTGTAATGACTTTTACTTTAGATAGTTAGGAGATAGTTAAGTAGTTTGATAGTTGTGGTGATTACCAATTGTCACATGATGTATAAAAAGAGGCAAAAGTATAGGAAAAGGGTTTGAATTTTGAAGAACCTGGAGACTAGACTATTGGATTCTTGATAAAACTAATGATTAATGAAAGAATTAGGAGTTTTCCACACATTGTTGGGTATGATGTGTCATTTCTCTGTTATGTGTCATAATGTATCTCCCTTTCTTTAAGTATGGTAATGAAGTTGCAGGTATTTGTTTACTTATGTGAATGAAGTTAAAATTCCTTAAAAGAGTATCTTGTACTTAAATTTCCTACTTCTACATTTCTTCTAAGTTACAGATAATAATTTCTATGTAAAACAACATATTGTGATTAACTTCCCAAAGTGTAACAGATAATAGTTTATGTGAAAAACAACATATTGCCTCTAACTTCTCAAAGCATTCTTCACTCAGCATTTTTACTCAGCAATTAAATGGCATTCTAAGACTTTCATATCACCTAAGTATTAAGGGTTAAAATTCAGGCCCTTTAGGTCCTTCAATTGAGGATACATCATACAAATAAGTGACAATAATAATAAACATTAATGTCTTTAGCACAATTTCTACACAACCAAGAAATTGGTTTCTTAAGGGACAATAGTGTGAAATAGGTTGGGTAGACATGTGAAGTATGGTCATCACATGACTACCCATGACTTGAGTTCCCACCAGGGTGTATCATAATTATTTTTAAAAAATTGACTAAATCAATGTTTAGGTGTTAAAAGTCGATTTATAATTTGTTGATTATGCAGCATGGGCGTACTAAAAAATGGTAATATTTTGTTGTCATTGATGAGATAATGATTTGTGTTAACTAATTTGCACTGCAGGGGAAATTCTTGTGACCTAGATGCACTTGCACAAAGGCAAAGTTCCCAGGTTCCCTTAGGGGCATCACGAGCTAGGCACGCTAGGACGTCCACCCGGTAGGGGTGCCAACGCGATGAGTTTGTGGGTCAACCCAACTTGGCAAGGTGTACTCGCATAAAATAAGTAATGTTGAAAAATTACTACGCATGAACAAATTTCCCACCAAGCGGTCTCATAATGATTTATAGAAAACTCACTAAAGTAATCTTTGGGTGTTAAACGTTGGCTTGTAATTACTAAAAAATTATATTATTTTGTTGTCATTGATGAGCGAACTAAAGTAGGGTTCCTAGGCATCCATGAGGGCATTGTGTGTTAGGAAATTCAGGGCATCCAATGCCCATGGGGACATTTCATGGTTTGTGCATCATAGGCACACCAAGGCACTCAATTCCCATGATGGCATCGCATGCTAGGCATGCTAGGGCACCTACTCGACAAGGGTACCCATGTGGCGAATTGGTGGGTTGACCTGACTTGGCAAGGGGCACTCACAAAAAATAAGTAACGTCAAAAAATAACTTCCCATGAACAAAGTTCCCACAAAGGGGTCTCATAATGACTTTTAGAAAATTAAGTAAATTAATTTTTAGGCGTTAAAAGTAAGTTATTAAGTAAATACCTATCATGCATCATGGAAATAATAAATGATAATATATTTTTTTCATTGATGAGCTAATGATTTTTGTTCACTAATTTTCACAACAGGGTGAACACACATACCCTAGGCATGCCCATATCAAGTCGGGGTGATCGGGTGCCCATAGAGGCATCATGTGCTGGGCACACTAGGTTGCGTGATGCCCATGGGGGCGTTGCCTGTTGTGCATATCAAGGCTCTCGGTTCTTATGGGGGCATCGTGTGTTGGGCATGCTAGGGAATTCATGCGATGAGTTTGTGGGTCACCCTGACCTAGCAAGGGATGCCCGCAAAAATAAGTAATGTCAACCCATGAATTCCCATGAATAGAGTTCCCACAAGGGGGTCTCATAATGATTTTTAGAAAATTAAGTAAATTAATGTTTAGGTGTTAAAATCTAGCTTATAATTGAATATTGATCATGCAGTATCGAAGTAACAAATGATAATATTTTGTTTTCATTGATGAGATGATCCAGGTGGATGTTGGTGGCCACCCGCCTAGCACATTTGGACCCCCACAACTATCTCTTTCAGTTTTTTTAGTTTCCTAAATTGTAGCACAATTACTATTTTTAACAGTTTTTCGGGTCCTGAACTTCCAGAGCCATTTT
Source organism: Pinus taeda (assembly GCA_000404065.3). Taxonomy (NCBI): domain Eukaryota; kingdom Viridiplantae; phylum Streptophyta; class Pinopsida; order Pinales; family Pinaceae; genus Pinus; species Pinus taeda. The sequence goes on along the minus strand of APFE030395658.1, from coordinate 219,303 downwards.
GAGGCCCTAAACGACGTTTTTTGGGAAATCTGGGGGCAACATGTGTCCATGGACCATTGTTTCCCTTCCCAAAGTGGTAGTGCTTGGATAGATCTTTCTAACGAGCTATTGTACACGTCAAATGGAGATCGTATGATAAAGTTACGACCCCGGGAAATTGATGTACCAATTTACCCAAATGGGGCCCACAATTTGGCGTTTCATCTTCTAGGGTTAGGTTTTGGGATGTGAAGGGTTTTACATTGTTTCTCAATAATAAATAGGCCTTCGAGCCTCATTGTAACACAGTTCAGAGGCATGTAGCCACCACATCTCTTCTCAGAGATAAGCTACCATCCGCCCTAGCTGGTTTATTTCCATTTCTGGTTGTAAGCATATTTCTGTATTTTCCATTAATGAAATGAAGTATTATTTCTGCTGCATCTTTGTGTATATGGTTATCTCTATAATTTGTTGCGTTCCTATTTAAGTTCGGATCAATGGTATCAGAGCAGTCTCTTTTTCTCTGTTTTTCTTTGCATGTCCCCAACAAGGTCGGGATATAAGGAGTTGGGGCTTGAGCTGATCAAACCTTTGCAAGACCAGACTCAAAAATCTCGATGGCCTCCAATGGCGGATGAGAAGAAAGATGAGGGGGCAGAAGATCCTATCAAAATCTTGCTCGAAGAAACCCTCGAGCAATAAAGGAACATGATGATGGACAAATTTGCGAACATCCTTCAACGGCTACCAAGAGGTGACACATCAGCTTCCAACAGCTACTCTGGAAACGCCATGCCCTTTAAGGTACAAGTTAATTTTGAAATCCCCATATTTGAGGGTTAGATAGACACAGATGCTATAGATAAATGGTTAAATCTGCTAGAGGGTTATGTTTCTCTTCATGAATGTTCGAGTTGGGAAAAGATTGTTTTCGCTCTTCTCAAAGTAGCCCCCCATGTCAAGAGCTGGTGGGAAACCTACTGCGAGTAGAAGGATGAAAATACCGGCTCAATATTTTTAGCCGCACCCACCTGGAATTCATTCCGGGATGCCATCAAGGAGCAGTACTAGCTATGAGGACAAATACATAAAGTGGACAACACTGCGGCAGGGAAGGGACCGAGATGTGCTCGCATTCACAAACATTTTTCATACCCTTCACACACAGTTGGGTATCAAGGACTCTGAGCTGCATTTGGTACTCATATACCATGGCTACCTACACAGATACATCTAGGAAGAGATGGAGTTCCTGAACATCTCCTCGCTTTGCATGGCGTACCAATACGCTATCAAAATCGAGCAAAAGTTCAAATAGAAGAAGCGAGACTTTGGATCTGCAAATCCAAATCCCAAAGGACAAAGCCAAGGTAGGGTGACCCAAGACAAACCGTTGAAACCGCAAGAAAATAACAACACCACAAAGCCGAAGAAGGACACAGGAAAGTGGTGTGAGTTCCACAAGAGTCCCACTCATAACACAAGTGAGTGTCGGACCAAGCAGTCGTTGGTGGCCGAGTTGAAGGCTTCCGAATCAGATGCATGTTCCAACCCTGAGCCAGAACTCGGCAAGGGGAATGGTAAAGGGAAGCAGATCATTGATGCGGATCCCAGTGCCACTATTTCCATCGCTAAGATCTAGAAAAATGAGACCGAAAATCAAGAGGAAGGGGAGCATATTTTCCACTCACAGATGTGGGTGAAGGGTTCGCCACTACAATTCATTGTCGACAGTGGCAGCCAAAAGAACCTCGTTTCAGTAGAGGTCATGAAGTGGTTGCGCCTACTGCCTACACCACACCTGTATTTGTATGGTATCGGGTGGCTTCACGAAGGATGAGATCTCAAAGTTCACCAGCAGTGTCGCCTTCCCTACAACATCAAGCCCTTCATAGATGAGGTATTGTGTGATGTGACACCTCTGGATGGTTGCGATGTACTATTAGGCTAGCCATACTTTTGGAGGCGACATGCCATGTATGAGTCAAGGCCTCACGCTGTCATTATTTCTTTGGATAATTCACTATACAAGATACCGAAGGTAGCCCCACCTACCGCCACCTCTTTGATCACTGCCAAGAAAGGCCACAAGCTCATCTCCTAGACTAGAAAATTCGTTTTTTGTTTGGTTCACTCCCAAATTAAGGGGATGACTGTTGCTACATCCATAAGCCCTACAAAGGGTTCCTCCACGCAGTAGCAGCAACAAAGGGATATGTTCATGATAGAAAACAGGAACAAATTCTACTCACCCATAGGGGTACCACACAAGTTTTAGGTGGGCAACAAATTTGGTTACATCTGCAAAGAGAACGCCTTACCAGAACCCATCAGAAACGCAAACCACTCTGACATGGTCCTTACACCAATACCAAGGCTATGGGCAACAATGATTTGAAGCACAACATTCCTCCATTCCTTGGCTTGCACCGAGTGTTCAATGTGGACCATGATCGACCATGCTTCCCACCATTTCTAGACACATTAGAGATTGTGGAACAGCTCACCAGAGACCCAGCTTAGCAGAAGCTTCCTCATCTCAGGGAGGAACTCAACGCAATGGGGACCATTTCTTCCTAATGGGGGAGGAATGATCCAGGTGGATGTTGGTGGCCACCCACGTAGCCGATTTGGACCCCCACAACTATCTCTTTCAGTTTTTTTAGTTTCCTAAATTGTAGCATAGTTTACTATTTTTAGCAGTTTTTCGGGTCTTGAACTTCCAGAGCCGTTTTTGAGGCCCTAAACGACGTTTTTTGGGAAATCTGGGGGCAACATGGATCCATAGACCCATGTTGCCCTTCCCAAAGTGGTAGTGCTCGGATAGGTCTTTCTAATGAGCTAATGTATGCGTCAACGGAGATTGTATGGTAAAGTTACGACCCTGGGAAATTGATGTACCAATTTACCCAAACAGGGCCCACAATTTGGCATTTCATCTTCTAGGGTTAGGTTCTGGGATGTGAAGGGTTTTACATTGTTTCTCAACAATAAATAGGCCTTCGAGCCTCATTGTAACATAGTTCATAGGCATGTAGCCGCCACATCTCTTCTCAGAGATAAGCTACCATTTTCCTGGCTGGTTTATTTCCATTTCTGGTTGTAAGCATATTTCAGTATTTTCCATTAATGAAATGAAGTATTATTTCCGCTGCATCTTTGTGTATATGGTTATCTCTATAATTTTTTGTGTTCCTGTTTAAGTTCCGATAATGAGATAATGATTTATGTTCACTAATTTGCACAACAGGGTGAACACCTGCACCCTCAACATGCTCGCACTAAGGTTGGTTCCCATGGGTGCATCACGTGTTGGACATGGTAGGGCACACGACGCCCATGGGGGTGTCAAATGTTGGGTACCCCAATGTTCCCGATGCCCATGGGAGGGTTTCTTGTTAGGCATGCCAGGAAGCCCAACTTGCAGCGCCACCCATGCAAAAAAATTATAACATATATAAATGTCTATAGTAAAATCTTCCTAGGTGATAAGTAAAGAAGTTCAAGTCAATGTGATAGACTAATGATCTTCTTGAATTCAGATTAGAGTTCTGTAGTTCCTCAACACTTACATATAGTTTTTCCTTTTTCTACCTTTAACGATAGGTCTATTCCCTTGACATATTTGTAGTGTTCTATTGCAATTATATCGCTTTAGCGATTTCAATAGTCCCAAAAGGATGAGAAATTGATCTTCCTTCAAAGTGTTGGAACTCGATGGAGCGATAGCTTTCTATTTTGAAATAATTGTATAAATTTATTTTTTTTTAAGATAAGAATGCTCCTTTAGGGTGACAGAGCTTTGGATTAGACCTTCCAAATGAGTCTACAATGCCTTTATACAGTTTGGTCTTGGTCCTTCTTAAAAATAGTTTCCTTACTGCCTATTAGGAGTACTTCTAGTTCACAAAATATGAGTTTAACTAATAACTTGATCACCTTCACAGAATTGCACAAAACCTTATGATTTTTAGATCTTTGAAATGTGTTAGAAGACCTTTGAATACGAGAACAAGTCTTCAATCTTTCTCCTAGTGTTCACATCCTCATGATGATTCAAACTCTCCAGGTTTGTATTGCTTATAAGTTGTATTGAGATCCTTACTGAATTTGAATATGACAAATCTCTTGTGTGTCTCTTGCAATCATCAATCCATCTAGTTTTCTCAATAACATGTCTATGTCTCACTAGTTCAATTTTGTTTCTAAGATGAGTAGCCTGTGATTGAAACTATGTGACCTTGATCTAAAAGAAACTTGTCTTTATTCTCCAATCTCGAATATTTTTTTTCCAGAGACAATATTAACAAAAGGTCATTATTTTGAAATGATTTTTGGTCTGGTATCCTCTAACTCGGATCATTTAACATTATTTGGAATCCTTTACCTTTGCATATTCTAACTTCTTGTAGGTCTGAAACTATAATTCATTTCACATAACTCAAATGCTTTAGTCAATTGTAATGCATTTCACATAATTCTAATCCTTTGTTCCACTGTAACACTGCCATTCTCATAACATCGTCGTCCATGTCTCCCTATTGTAACATTGTGATGGCTAGTGCCATGATGGGTGCTAGCCTATGTAATGGACATTTAGAGGTTGAAATATGCTCAATCTCCCTTTAAAAAACAATTTATCATTTTATTTTCCATCTTCTCATTTTTGTGGAGGCAACATCTCTTCTTTCGTTTTTCTTCATGTGAATCCCCCTACTTGGAGGCACCATGTTCGCTATTCTGTATGTTCTTTTAATGTTTTTTCTATTCATATCTCTCTCAATTCCGACTTGTAAGATGTTCTCAGGTCCAATTTAGAACTTATCTAGAGGCACCATGTCCTCTCTCTCATTTTATGTCTTACTTAGCTTGTTGGGCATAACATGTTACTGACATTTAATCAATATTATTATTGATTAATTGTAATCTCTATAAATTACAATGTATTTTGCATATAATTCTTTCATATACATCGTAGCTAGTAGATTGTATCTATGATGTTGATAGTCAACCAAAATGAAATGTCATAAGAAAGTGCTTGAAGCCTCATAGATTGTCCACTAACCAACCTTGTTTTTTTTCTTTGAAGTGGTCTAACTGCAACCTAAGGGACTGTAAGTAATCAAAATCACTCAGGGATCAAACCTGACCTGGGCCACACCAACTCTTAACATGACTGGATTGTTTCCCATGAAGTTTCAAACTGGTGACCTTGATGTTGGCTTAGGGGGTCCTGACTTAGGTTCAAAGTTAGTTGCGCCAACCAAAAAAACCCTACACTACTAGCCCTTCCAGTAGCAACCCATGTAGTGCATGCTGCAGTCTCATCTGAAGAAGTATGGGGGGATGCGGGAACCAAGTTTCTACATCTAGATATAAGTGTGATGTCTTTTAGCACCCTAGATCTACCTTCATGCAGATCTATAAGCCACTTAAGGCTCATTATTGTAACTCTGATAAAACAGCCTTCAGACCTTTTTGAAGGTCTATTATCAGACTTTGTGGACCTTTAACAGTCGATTTATCCACTTACATGCATCAGAGAAAAACCCTAATTTAGTGTTCATGCAAATCTACTTAAGTTATGAGTAAACATAACAGAATTCATCAAAGCCTTCGCAAAAGTATTTAATAGGCATTACATATATTCATAAAGAATTATTAAAGAGAATCGTGCATCATCAGATCAATATTCCATAAACACATTATTCATCAACAACATATATCATAAACATAAGTAGCAGAGATAAACAAATATACACAAGTATTATTTAGTAACTTTCTTTATTGATCTTCAGTTCAGATTTACAGACTCAAAACTACCTTACGTACCTAGCTGTAGGGGTCCACGCACTCAGCTACATACTCTACCTAGGCCTCTGTGCACTCAGTTGCAAAGCCTTTCTTTCCTTATCTGACCCACTTATCTGCACTATCACTTCTCTTCTATTGACCCGTTACTAACATGATCTGCCTTAGTCCCTCTAAGACACACCTATTTATACCCTTTTTCATACAATCCCATGGTCTGCAGACCATGGGTGGATCTCAAAACTAACTCAAACTTTACATAAACAAGGGGCTAAAATCCCTTTGGCTCCTAATTATCTATGTGCTCCGCATCCACAAATCACAAAGACTTTTCATTAATTAAAAAAAATCATTAAAACTTGGGTTATTTTAACCCCAAAACCAACCCAGGGGACCCCATCCCAATAGGCGCCGAACACACAGGTCATGACTTGCCCTCGACTCACTCGGCTAGCACTACGATCTTACTCTGAAGATCCCCTAGCTCAACCTGGATGACGATGACTTCAACAGTGATCTGAGTGGCTTCGTGCTTGACTTCCTCAACTAACTGCTCTGTAGCTAGTCCTTCTACTTCTAGCGTCATTGTCTACTACAAGCCTTTAAGCTTGTCCTGGATGATATTCATGACTTGATAAGCCTCTTCCAGCCATGGATACAACCCAACCTTTAGCAAGGCCTCCTTTTTCTATGTTTCCTCTACCTGCGCAAGGAGCTTCTTTCCCTCCTATAATTTAGTTAAGCGCTACAGTGGTGCGATGGAGTGCACCATTTCCCTAACTTCATCACAGTATCGCTGCAACTCCCTTACTTCTGTATTCATTGTTTGCAGGTTTAGATCCTCCTACAGATTTGTCACCAACTCCAATTCTTTTCTCAAATAATGCTATGCATTTAGTAATTGTGGCATCTAGAGTGGCCATTCCTTCCTTTATCATGGCTTCGTGCTACTCCTAGACCTCCGACGAAGTCGTGGGTTGCAACTTTAATTGTAGCTCGATTATCTTCAGATTCAGTTCAAACTAAACTCGGTTAACCTCAACTTTCACTTCATGCATGCCAAAAGCTTTCTTCTGATCTTTACTTTTGGTTGCACATCCTCAAGGATATCAATCTCAGGCACTGTCCTGCATGCCTCTACGATTTCTGACTCCAATCGTGAACTGTGCACTTGTAAAATCTCCTTCTCCTTCATAACCTATATCTTTTTAGTGAACAACTGCTGATTAATGACTTTGATTCCACTGACAACACTGAGTGCTTGATGTTCCCTGATGTGAAGCTCTTCCATGACTCCCTATAGTAATGCATGTAGTGACTCAAGTGAGATCACAACAAGGTTCAGGCCCATTTTTGTGACATTGTCAAGGAGAGCACATTGTTCCTCAATGTTAGTGCAGACTAAACATTGAAGAAAGGGGAAGACTCACACATCCTATGGCTAGGCCATCTCCGCGACTATACTTTTACCTTGTGCCAAACTACATTGTGTGACGCTCACCTTCTTGATATCTTCTTGGATCTTGGTTCTTGGAGCTGAAACTCTCATAGGTCCTTCTGAACTCCTCCCAATGTATGCATGTACTACTATTCAAACTTCTATAGCACTTCTGTTACAGTGTCAGCTTTATCATCCATCTCATCAAGATCTCTTTTTGTGAGCACCATGGGATCAACCTGCATTTTGTGGAATTTCTTCTTCTTTTGTGATCCAACTTGCTACTCTAGTTCATGTCTATTCAGAATGAAGAGTGTTAGGTAAACTTGACTCGGGATAGATTCAAAGTTAACCAGGTTAAACAGTGATGGTTTTGGGGCACATGGTATTGTGCAGCCATATTATTCTACCCGTGGTATTATATGTAATGGAGCTTATAAAAGGCTGGAAGGACTTGATTGTAACAGAGGACTGGAGGTGAATGGTGAAGGCTCACTTGGTTGGATTGGCCAAGGTTTTGGCCAATGCTAATGAGATATCATTAGGTTTGGTTTTTCCCTAGATTTGGAGTTTTCCCAGATAAACATGTGTGTTTATGTGATTATGGTTGTTGTTGGTTATTTTTATACTTATTCCTTTACATAACTATTTATGTTATACAATCAATTTCTTAACAATTGGTATCAGAGTTGTTTTTGGCTTCAAGGGGACACCTTCATCGCTAAGGGGTTTCGCTTGGGCCTATGGTAGACCCTGTTCAGTGGGGGATCTGTGAGATCGATTCTAGTGGTGAAAGAAGATGGTGAGTGGTGGAAAGATAGAGATCAAGAAATTTAATGGTCAAAATTGAGCTGTGGAAACTCAAGATGGGGGATTTGTTGGTGGATAAAGATGAGTGGATCATGGTAGATCCATGTACTAAACCAATGAGAGTGACCGATGAAGAATGGAAGAAGTTGGTCAGAAGGAAAAATGAACAATACGATTATGTGTCTCAGATTCAGTATTGTCGAATGTATCAGGGGAAGTTATGACAAAGGCTTTGTGGGACAAGTTAGGGACTTTGTACCAATCTAAGTCTCTAGTGAATAAACTGTTCCTGTGGAAAAAGTTGTATAACCTGAGGATGAAAGATGGAGACTTGGTGACAGAGCATCTGAATATGTTTAATACTATGGTAAGTCAATTAGAACTGTTGATAGTAAAATTTCAAATGAATATAAGTGCATCATTTTGTTGTGTTCTCTACCAGATTCATGGGATAGTCTGGTCATTGCAATAGGTAGCAATGCAACTACCTTGCATTTTGATGAAATAGTCTCATCCTTACTGATGTAGGAGATGAGACGAAAAAATATGGAGAGCCAGAATGGTGATGCCTTGTCTGTACGAGGACGGTCCTAGAACATAAACGAAAATAAGTCATCGAGTGGGAGATCTAAATCTAGAGGGAGATCTAAATCTTCAGGAAAACCTGTAAAGGTGGTGTGCTGGAAATGTGGAAAGGAAGGGAACTTCAAAAGGGACTATAAATCTAAAGCTCCTGATAAAGGAAAGGGATCTGACGATGCTCCTTCTACAAAGGCAAAAACCACCTCAAATGAAGGTGGGGATGTGTACTTGGCTTCTTCAAGTACACATGTAGATCATGAGGCATGTGTACCCCAGGGTAATCATCGGTAAAGTATGGGCTAGAACTAGGTGATAGGGGGATGTCAGGTTAATAATACCCCAGGTAAAAACTTTGGGGGGGCTAAGGGCTAGAGTGAGAGGGGTTGTCTCACATAGCAAGTTTTCTTGGAGTTAGTCGAGGAACCCTAAGTCAAGTTTAAGGGGGGAATTGTTAGGTAAACTTGACTCAGGATAGAGTCAAAGTTGACTAGGTTAAATAATGATGGCTTTGGGCAACATGGTATTGTGCACCCATAGTATTCTACCCGTGGTATTATATGTAATGGAGCTTATAAAAGGCTGGAAGGACTTTATTGTAACATAGGTCTGGAGGTGAGCAGTGAAGGCTGACTTGGTCGGATTGGCCAGGGTTTTGGACAATGCTAATGAGATATCATTAGGTTGGGTTTTTCCCTGGATTTGGGGTTTTCCCAGATAAACATGTGTGTTTATGTGATTATGATTTTTTCTGGTTATTTTTATATTTATTCCTTTTGGTAATTATTTATGTTATACAATCAATTTCTTAAAAAAGAGGGTGTGATACCCTTCCTCACCTCCATTTCCTTGTCCTATAAGCTCTTATGTTACTATTTCCAACGAAGGTGACTTTTCACCTTTTTGGGTCTCGCGCTACTCCTGTTCTACCTTCGCCTTGGTAGTGAGTTTCTTCTCAACACAAGCCTTCTCTATAGCATCCCTTTTTGTCTACATAGCCTACTTAGCTATCTCCTTCCTTTTCCCATGCTTTGCCCAAAAACGAGATCTGAAGGGGCACACCACTCTCTGGACCATATTTCTAACACCTCTTGTACATCTATTTCTGTTACCAAATATGGAAATTCATGCCACTTATGTGTTGGATCCTTCCGCACTTGGATATACACCCCGTGGAAGTCATCCTTAAATGTTGCGTAAGATAATATATGCATGTACAAGGTTGGTGACAACCTTGGAAATAGGTAAATAGCCATGCGAAGACTCGATTCGATCAGGACCCAAAATATTTTTGTCTCTGTGATCCACGTAGGGTCCTCAGTAGCCCATAAGGAGGTGAATTGCACTGCCTCCGATAATCCTTCCTCAAGTGGAGCAAATTGGTTTTCCTCTAAAATTCCCATTCGACAAGCACAATTGACATCAATAACCAAGTGTAGTGAAATGGCATGGTTTCATCTAGATCTCTCGACTGTTCACAGGGAACTCCTGACAGAGGCATATTGACCAATTGAACTGCACACCCTTCACTCATTGTGTAGCTAGGGACACTACGAGCACCGAAACATCACTCGCGCGACATTTCATCATCACCTTTCCTAGAAATATATGCATGACAAATTGAACTATGAGGTCTGAGATAGATAAAATTGAATATTTGCGTGAATTCCCTAAGATTGTGTAATCTTTCTTCATTCTTTCTGCAAGGTCCTTCACCCCAATCTTTCCACCAAAATCCTTTGTTGTGTTCATACCTTTGTATGGTAGGTGCATAATCCTATGAATGAGCACATATGTCATGGGTATAGGTCCTCCTAGCAATAGACACCCATCGTGCACCAATGTAAGCAGTTGGCACACACAAATGGTGTTAATGGGGGTGCGGTGGTAATGTGGCACCCATAGCAAGTTGAGAAACCTTGATTGCTTGACACCACAGACCCATTCCTTCGTTTCCAGCATTGTAACACCTTTTTCTTCATAATAAAATCTCTTCATGTATTTTTCCATCACTAAGTGCAGGAACTTAGCGTGATCCGTGAGGTCCCAATCCTCCATCTTCAATAGTGGGATTTGCGCAAGCCGTGGACCTTCAAAAGGAACCTGATCAGGTAGCAGGGGCATGGAAATTGTGAATTTCTCTAAGTCAGGGTTCTTTTTGATCTTCACCTTTCCCTTTCTCGAAGGGATATACCCAAGGAGCTTCATTATAGGTTCTACTCCTTCAGTGTAAATATATTCTATTCCCTGGCCTTCTTCTGTCTCTAGGTCTACTACCTTCTGCTTATATTTTCTTATCTTTGGATGACCTCTTATCTTTCTTATGTGTTGGTGTCACGGTATGCTTCCTTGGGGAAGCACGTACCTACATTGAATTTTTCTTCTTTTCCCTTGCTAATGGTTGATTTTCTTCCATGGCAGGTTTTTGGTCTTTCACCATGGTCTATTTCGGACTTGGTGACCTCGATTCCAGGAACCGTAGGTGTAGCTTCTACACTAGATACTTCTGATCCTAGGGCATTGGATATGACTACTTCTAAACTCAAGGCTTCAGCAGGGTTGGTGGCAGTCATCCTCTCCATAAACACTCATGAGAAATGTCTGTGTGTGAAGAATTCCAGCCAAAACACTCAGGTCATAAGCGACAGAAAAAAAAATTCAACAAAAACTCTAAGGGCACAAAGTGTTCTCCCTTAGGCTGACATGTAGAATTTATAGGGGTTTTGAATTCAATTATGACCATTCCCCCCAAAATTTGACAATTAATGTTTTTTTGGCAGCAAATATTCAAATATTTGTTTCCTTAAATGCCACCATCCCACTCCTCTTAACCATCTTCTGGCTATCAATTCATGAACAATGACTCCAATGGTCAATTTTGTACTGTGCTGCATGGCATCTCGATTCATGGCATAGGTTCCAATGCAACCCCCCGGATTTCATTTTTACTATCTTTCACATAGCTCTCCTGCTGCATAGTCGTCTGACCCTAGCGGTGTAGTTTATAGTCTTGTGCTCCCTTGCAACTTCCTAGAGCACTAAGCCTCTTCTACCACCATATAGTCATTGTGCAAGATCCCCTGTATACAGTTTCAATTGGCTCTCGTTCACTCTTTCAGGAAAAGGTTGTCCATTCAGCTTCGCGAGTTGAACTATGCTTCCATTTGTAATTTCTTTGATAATATATGGTCCCGGCCAATGCACCTGAAATTTATCTAGAAATTTAGTGAACTCACTATCATATAACAAGAAAATATTGTTTTGTTTGATGTGGTGATCGTGCCATGATTTTTCACGTTCCTTCTATACTTGCTGATGAAATCCTACCAAGAATCAGTCCTCTTCAAGCTCCATCAGCTGCATGATCCGTTCCTCCAAGGCTTCGCGATCCAGCATAACTATGAGAGATTTTATGCCCAAACTAGGCACAATATACTCCATTGGCATTACAACTTCTACACCGTAGACTAATATAAAAGACATTTTTCCTGTTAGATTCTTGAAAGTAATTATATACACCCATATTACTATAGATACGCACAGACCCCAGTCATTTTTTTGCACGTTACAGATCTTCATTAGCGCGCTCTCCAAAATCCTGTTGAAGGCTTCAAAAGTTCCATTGGCCTATGGGGTGATACGGTATACTCTTATAATTGTAAACCTAAAATTATTCAGTCAACATGTTGATCGTTTCATTCAGAAATTTATTGCCTCTTTCACTCATCAACACTTTCAGACAGCGAAATTTGGTTAAGATATACTTGTACAAAACTTTACTATTGTAGCCCCTGTACAATCCTTAACCAGTTGTGCCTCTTCTCACCTAGTTAGATATTCCATCGCGGTGATGATATAGCGCACACCATTCATCTTTCCTTGGGGCTGCATTGGCCCAATGAAACCAATTGCCCATTTTTCAAATGGATACAAAGATACTTGAGGTTGGAATGGAAATTCATCCCTTTCCGATGGTCTTCCCATTCTCTAACACGCATCGCATGCCTTACAATAGGCCTTGGAATCCTTGTCTAGCATTGGCCACCATAGACCTAAGCACAAAATCTTCTGCGCAGTCACCTTTCCTGCACTATGTCCTCCCATAGCCCCTTCATGAGCTTCAATGAGAATGATATCTCTCTCAAAATATGGCACATATCTTCGCAATATTTCATCTTCACCCATCTTATACAAATGTCCCACAATAACTGAAAAGTTTTTCACGTGCACTATCATTTCCTTCTTTTTTTGACTTGTATACCATTCTTGTGCCATCCTCATACTTAGGAAATGAATGATATATACAAAATGGTTATCTTCTACGCACACTGCAAAGAGCTTCGTATCTGGAAACCCTTCCTCTAGATTATTGGGCTCCTCTCCTATTTCGATCCGCAACAGGTGGTAATGTCCTGCTTTTAACCTTCCTGGCTTTAAAATTACTTGAAATTCATGCTCCTAGAAAAGTAGAAACCATCTGTAGATCTTCCCCTACAGCATAGGCTTATTCACCAGGTATTTCAAGGAAGAATGATCTGTGGACATTTTAAAATTCCCTCTTAATAGACAGTTCCTGCACTTCTACAGTGAGTACACTATGACCAATCCTTCACGCTTAGTCATTGAGTAATTCTTCTCATCCTTCAATAATTTCCTACTCGCGAAGGATATAGGATGGTCCATTTCTCCTTCACCAGCGTGCATTTACACTTCATCCAATGAAATGCAAGAGGCATCCTCATGTATGTGAAATTCCTTTTTCCAATCTAGAAATACCAAGATTGGCGCAGTGACCATATTTTCTTTCAAGACATCTAAGCTACGCTGACACTTTTCATCCCAACATAACATTGTATCCTTCTTCAGCAGTTTCTCCATAGGCAAGGTAATTTGAGCATATGCTTTGATAATTTTTTTGTAATATCCCGTATGTCCTAGCATTGCATGTAATTGTTTAACATTTCTCAGGGCCTCTAGATTCACTATCACCACAATCTTAGTAGGGTCCACCATCAGCCCTTGCTTGCACACCACGTGGGCCAACAGGATTCCAAAGGAAACATATAAGATGAATTTCTTCAAATTCAACACGATATAGTATCTGTGGCACATATCCAACATCAAGTGAAGACTTGCTACATGGCGCTTTACTAGTCCAAAAAGTATCCAGTCATCGAAGTATACTTCTAGGAACTTATGAATGAAGTCCTTCAATGTTGCGATGACTACGTGATAAAATATCGCAAGTGCATTCTTGAGTCCAAATGGAATTACAATGTATTGAAAACAACCCCATTCTATCACGAAGGTCATTTTTCTCCTATCCTCAAGCATGATCTTAATCTAATGGTACCCTGAAAATCCATCTGTGAATGAGTAGGCCTCCTGCCCTCCAAAATTGTCTAATACTTCATCGGTAAATGGTGTTGAAAATGGATAATGGACACATGCATCATTAAGATCTTGAAAATCTACGCAAATCCTTATCTCGTCCTTTTGCTCCTTCTCCTAAACCACCATTCGGCTCCCCTAATCAGTTTCCTCAACTGGTTCTATGATGCCTGCTTCTAGCATCTTATCCAACTCTAGGCGAACCTTTTCCTTATATTTAGGATTAAAGTGATGTGGTTGTTGTTTAGCAGGCTTCATGTCTAGATTTAGAGTGATTTTCATAATTCCCAAATCACCAATTATTCCCTTCAAATCCGAAAACTTGGTAGGGAAAATATTCTAATATTCGCAGAGTACCTCAACAACCTTATCCATAGTAGCATCGTCCCAATAATCTCCATTCCTTAGAAACTTTTCTTCTTCTTGAGTACCAATGTTTACTTTCTTTGTCTTCAATGACACAGTAATGTTCGGGTTATCTCTGTATGGGCCCTTGACTTTGCGATGCCCTTCTCTCTCTGAAATATTAATCTTTCTTGGATCTTCTTCCTCCTCTTCAGTAGTCACATTGTAGCATTCTAGTGCATGGTACAGTTGGGTTCTCTAATCTGGTTGGACCCACTCCATAGGTTCTTGTGGCATTCTGAAGATAATTTCCTTAATCTATTGTAGGGCTTCATCGATGCTCATGAAGTTATTTTCAAATTTGAAGTTCAATAAGAACCCTATCCTCAATATATCCCACTCCATGGTGCCATGACAGAGCTCTGTTTCTAGATACTAGTTCATGGGAATTGTATCCAATGTATGGAAAAATAAGTGTACCGATTTCGGCTATGGTTTTGTCCCCTACCCTTTAGTCCATTTTGCTAGGTGATCACGTGGATCATCCTTCCCTCTATATTTCTTAGTGAATCTAGTGTTAGGACACCCAAACCATAACCTCATCATTCTTCTATAATCCTTCCATCCATCAAAGCTATCCTTATGCATACCCCACCATCGTGCGGGCGTGGTGCATGGTACAAACTCTAATGCTTTGAAGTGGTGATCCCCAGGGACTTCATGCTCAAATGAATCCAAAAAATTATCTACGTCAGTGAAACCATCACAATAGGGTAATTTTGTTACCTCTGACGAGACACAATGTAGCAATTTCATCATCATATTTCATTACAACATGGACTCTTCATGGAAATGATTATGTCAATGCTTCAACTCCTTACTTGAATCAAAGGTACAGGAACTCTCCCAGTCCCATGTGATCTGTCTATCTTTCGTTGGATTGATCCATCCCTAGTCTCACGCTGTTATTTTATAGATCTGATCCTGTTCATCCTCACTTTCTTCATAATCACAGACTGGTTCAGTGTAGCGTGCCCCTTCTACAAGGTCTAATGGTACAACAACCCAAAGAATTTTCCTTTCAAATGACATTCTCCCCTTCTTCAAATTGATGAACCCATTCAATTCAATGGCTAAGTCAATTCCTAGGAGCACAAGGTATGGATTACTATCATCAATGATCTCTATCACCTCAAAGTTGGCCATCACACTTGCACCTTCTATATGAATAGTTACTCCATATAATAATCCCCTAGGGATGATATTATGTTGGTTCGCTAGTTTGAGCTTAGGGGGCCCTAACCCAGGTTCAGAGTTAGTTGCGTGAACCAAAAAAACCCTACACTACTGGCCCTTTCAGCAGCAACCCGTGTAGCGTAGAATGCAGTCTCACCCGAAGCAGTAAGGGGGTATGCTGGAACCAAGTTTCCACATCGAGAGATTAGTGTGAGCCTTTTAGCACCCTATATCTACCTTCGCAGATCTATAAGCCTCTTAGGGCTCGTTACTGTAACTCTACTAAAAGATTCTTCTAACCTTTACGAAGGTCTACAATTAGCCTTTGTGGACCCTTAACAATCAATTTATCCACTTATGTGCATCACAAAACAACCCTAACTTAGTGTTCACACAAATCTACTTAAGTTATTGGTAAACATAGTAGAATTCATCAGAGTCTTTGCAAAAGTATTTGAAAGGCATTGTGATATTCATAAAGACTTATTAAAGAGAATCGTGAATCATTAGATTAATATTCCATCAACACATTATTCATCAACAACATATATCATAAACACAAGTAACGAAGATAAATAAATATACACAAGAATTATTTAGTAACTATCTTTATTGATCTTCATTTTATATGTACAAACTCAAAACTACCCTATGCACTCAGCTGTGGATTCTACCTAAGCCTCTGTGCACTCAGCCACAGAGCCTTTATTCCCCTATTTGACTCACTTATCTGTGTTATCACTTCTTTTCTATTGACCCATTACTAACATGATCTGGATTAGACCCTGTAAGACACACCTATTTATAGCCTTTTCATACAATCCCATGGTCTACAGACCATGGACGGATCTCAAAACCGACTCAAACATTAATTAAACAAGGGGCTAAAACCTCTTTGGCTCCTAATCATCTATGCACTCTGCATCCACAAATCGTGGAGACCTTTCATTAATTACAAAAACTGATCAAAACTTGGGTTATTTTAAACCCAAAACTGACCCAAGGGACCCTATCCCAACACTTCACATCATGAAGTGACTTAACAATATGCACCATCACCATTTATTCTATGCCCAGTGGGCAACCAACCTTGTGATTAAATGGTATGTCCTCATCTAGGGGAATTTAAAGGAATTTTAGGATGATTAGCAAATACATTGTAAGGCTCAACTACAGGATATGTTTGAGGGCTACTATGTTGATATTTGCAAGCCAACATAGAGGTTGATACATCAAATCACAAGACACTACATGAATATTATCATACTATGAGTCATTGATGACTATGGTTAACTAGCACCTTCTATTGAGTATTGAATACTAAGAATTGACATTATTTGTTTTAGGATTCTCTTCTACTCATCAAAAGTTGGATTGAATGTGTATTAATGATAATGATTTAAGACATCCTAGAAAAATTGATAAAATTATAAACTAAAGTCTACCTCTACTAACTCATGGATTTTTTTTTAAATATAACTGTTAGTGTATATTTATTATTAATTAATAAAATTAATCATTGTTTCCTATCACATAATTGTTGATTTTATTTTTTTGAAATTAATAATTACATTATAAAATATATTATTAAATAAAAACCATATATATATAATTAATATATTATTAAATTAAAACCATATTATATTAATTTTTAAATTATTATATCAAAAACCATATTATATTAGTTTTTATATTATTATATTATTATTATTATTGATTCCTACTCATCTCAATATATATTTTTTTGGCATGCCATTGCATATGGTTTTCACATAGACTGCACATTTTCTCAGTGGCTTCGCTCCCTTATACATTCTATTATTGCAGTAGATATGAGGGTTTCTTAGTAGATCCACTCCCTACATTGGATTTTTGTAGTGAACCTCAGGGTTTCTCAGTGGCTCCACTACCTACATTCGATTCTTGCAGCAAAAATTAGGGTTTCTTGGTGGCTCCTCTCCCTACATTCAATTTGGAGTTCCCTTGAGTGTTTCTTGGTGGATCCTCCCTAAATTTGATTATTTCACACCTTATGTTTTCTTAGTAACTCCTCTTTACATTCCATTCAATGTTCGGTTGAAGGTTTCTAGGTGGCTCCTGCATGCTCTAGAAGACTCCTCCATGTATTTAATTCTTTCAAACCAAATGGGGTGATTCTCAGTGGCTTTTCCCTACGTTTGATTGGGCATTCCCTTCCCTATGCGGACTCTTTCAAGAATCCATAGTAGCTAGTGGATTCAAGCATCAGGGTTAACAAATGGTAAGCCCACATTCCTTCTTGAATGCTTGCAATTCTAGAGTTTAAAAAAAAAAAATCACAATCCTAAGGCTAGGTACAATTGAGACCATTTATGCCCTAAAAACAAAACTTATTTTCCTAATGTATGCATTAATAAGAGAGTAGTAGCATGGCTATCAATTAATTAATATGTTCAATCCTTGATTCCTTTCTTTAGTCATGGGATACAAATTATTTATCCATCTGTGAGTTTCTCATTTAGTCATAAGTGACTAAAGGTGGTGAACCGAACAACCCATCGGTGGTAACATGAGACTAAGAAGTTCATATATGATACCTGGAGGATGATATGTGGTATCATAAGGAAATTTAGGGTAAAGAGTTAATATACTAGTGTTGTATCCCTGCCCCAAGCTAGTTTGGACTATAATTCTGAGTGGTTTGGTTTTTTTATTTTCTTCTCCATATCCTCATTATTCAATCTTAGCCAACAACTTAGCTTTATGAAGACCGTGGCTATTCAAACCTTTGTAAATAGTGATATTTTTCTCTTCCAAATTTTAATAATTTTGAATGTAAGTCTGCAGCTCTAAACATGAGAATAGGGCTACATATAGTTCCCAAGACTATGATCCAATCAGAAATGAGTTAGATCTTGAGGGGATGGCTTTCTTGACTGTTTAGTCTCTTAAAAATGGTCCTAAGACACCTCTTCTTACTTTTGAATAGGACTGCACTTTTATTACAGTGATAAGGTCTTGGATTTATTCTGAGAACTTGGATATTTACTTTCTCTAGAATCTCAGCCTAGGAGAAAGTCCTTCTTTTCCAACCTTGAGACCTCTTGTGAACTTCAATCTTTCCCTTATATAGATGACCTTAGCTCTTATCCCGTGTTGAGAAAACTAGGGCAAACATACTTTTTATATGTTTTCTCTTATTAGATTGACAATTCTTATGATATTATATCAATCCATTATCATTATTATAATGATGTGTTTATAATAAAGAAAATTCAAATAAAGGAAATCACAATGCAAACAAGAACACTATAAAATAGGCTTCATGCTAAGGAAAAATCCCTCCATAGGGGAAAACCCAAAAACTTCTTTTAAGAATTCAATGAAGACTAACAAGACCTTTGATCAAGGCAACTCACCAAGTTATAGGCCAGCCACCCAAACAACAATGATTATTTATTTAACTTGGTTTGATGTTGTTCTTCGACTCAAAATATGAATAGAGATAAATTCCTTCTCAAGTGTGTGAGCTTGCCAAGTATTTCACTTACCAAATATCTACTTACCCCCTAAATATTTTCTTTGAAAACAAAAAAAAATGGAAATAAATTAAGTTGTGGATGAAAAAGTATCTTCATAGTTTATACCTTATGATTTTTCCTTCTCTGTGTTGTATCCCATTGTCAGAAATCAACACTCACAATAAAGAGATAGGAGACCTGATTATACATTTTTATTATGGAGGACCATACATATGAATGCATTTGCATAAATATGTAAAATCGTTTGTGTTTATTTCTCATAAGGGATGTATCACGTATTTATGTTTTAATACATCATTATGACATGGATTGATTTAAACTATTTTTTTTTTAATTTCTTAGAAGTCATCTTGAAATATAAACTCAAAAATTTCACCTCAACCCTAATATTTAATAGATCTATTTCTCATCAAATTTCAAACTTAGGGTTGAAGATAATATATGACCTATAATATATATTTCACTTGTATACAACTATATATGTAAGGAAACCCAAGAAAATCAAAACCAAAAGAGTGTACTATTGGCTTGAGGAGGCTTGGACCAAGGTTCAAAGTTAGCTACACTAACCAACAAAACCCTACATTATCAGCCCTTTCAATAACAACCCATGTAGCATGGGTTGTTGTCTCACCCGAGGAAGTATTGGGGGATCCTAGAACCAGGGTTATGCATCCAGAGGACTATGTGATGTGTTTCTACCAAACTTAGGGCTTTATCTTGACCTTCGTGAAACCTAACCCTTAAAACCAAGAAATTGTAGTAGTTAATAGTTAGCAGATTTATGTCGTTCATTGATTACGCTAAACATTCATAACGTCATATAAATAAATAGATCTATGTCTTTGTGAATCTAATAAGTATTTTTCCTAATTAATTACATTCAATAGATAAAAAATACAGTAAATACACAGATAAAACAGTGATACACAGATAGTTCTTCAAAACAAGCCTTTATTATTCTTAAGATATTCAATTACAGTTCTTCCCAACCCTGCTCACACAGTTGCAGGGGCCTGTGTACTCAGTTGTGGACTTACCAAGGTCTCCGTGCACAGCTGCAGGAGCCTTCCCCTTCGCCCAAGTATAGAATAGGTAAAATAAACCCCAAATCATCCACTATTCTTACTGCTATTCTACTCTCCTATGACTCTTCTATGACTTCCTTTTATATTCTTCTATGTTACAATTGGGTCTAAAAACAACTTGACTCTTAACAAAATAAGGGGATTTGACCTTCTTAAAGCCCTTTTGACTCCTATCCACCTGCGCTACTCGCACTCAACTTCAAAAAATGAATAGACTTTATAATATTTAATAAAACCTTACAAAACATATCCTAGGGGACCCTGTCCCAACAAGCCCCCAACACAAAGTCATCACTCTTCCCAAGATACTCTAATAGCATTGTCTCAATCTTTTCTTGCAGACCACTAGATTTGATCTTCAATGCTTGAAGATCTGTTGTTCCCTTTACAGCGTTCTAGCAAACTTTCTCAACCAATTTCTATGTCGTTGAACCTTCTATTGCAAGGCCCATGGTTTTTCGTGTCTAATGAAGATATTTTAACTTGCTCTAGACTGTCTATGATAGTTGGATTGCCTCATCAGCCCATGGCTACATCCTTGAGGAAATAATGGAGGCCTTCCACTGTAGCTTATCAATCTAGGTTTGGGTGAACTTCCCTTCCTAATGTCTTCTGAATCTTTGCAAGGTGCTAAAGTCTGAGTTGTCACTCTAATCTCTCAGGAAAATTCAATTGTGTTTCATAGATGTCTACTTAGATCATCTGCACATTGGATCCTCCTGTAGCGAGGTCCATATCTCCATTTTTTGTTCAAACAATTGGTTGCAGTCCTTGACTGTAGCTTCTAGAGTGGTGTTGATGGTGTTGGACCCGCCAACATTCATGGGATCTCCTTGGTATGAAGTCGCAACTAGACCTCACTATTGTCTTGATGGGTCCTGACCCAGGTTCAAACTTAGCTGCACTAACCAAAAAAACCCTAAACTACTAGCCCTTTTAGCAACACCTTGCAGAATATTGGCTACAGTCTCGCCCAAATAAGTATTGAGGGATGACAAAAACAAGTTTCTAAATCCAGAGGTTAGTGTGATGGGTTCCTAGGGATTGTATGGCTTAGTTTGGTCTTCATGAACCCTAATCCTTGCAAATAATTAATTGTAGCAATTTGTACAAACAAAATCTATACCTTCATGAAGGCCTTCAAACATTTATAACATCAATAAATTAATTTAATCTACTACTTTCATGCATTCATTAAGAATTCATTTATATAAATTCAGATACAGAGAGAAAATACAAAAATTGCAAAAGCAATTATAGATCCATAGATACACAAATCATGGCTCAAAATTGTCTTTATTAGATGTATTCTTTCAGTTATAGACTCTTCTTCCCCGCGCACTCAGTTTCAGGGGCCTACACACTCAGCCTGTGGAATTACCAAGGTCTTTATTCACTCAGCTACAGGAACCTTCCCCTTCGTCTAAGTAGAGGAAACTAACTTTCTTGCCTTCGCTCACTTGCCCATACAATCATCTTCTAGTTATGGTTTTTTTCCTAGACTTGCTATGACTCTTCTATATATATCCTTTGATTTTACAATACCATGGTTTGCGGACCATGGGCAGGTCCCAAAACTCCCTATCTTCTAACCACCTAATGGATTAAAGACCCTTTGACTCTTATGACCTTCGCACTCGGCCCCATCAAAACGCAGAGACTTTGCAATTATACAAAAAATTGATGCCAAAATTTGACCCCAGGGGATCTTGTCCCAATAGGCCCCTAGCACAATTTCATGACTCGTCCTCAAGTCACTCAGTAGGTGCTTCAATCATGGCTTTTAATTCATGGGACTCCAACTAAAAAACCTGTAGGTTGGATATTCCCTGTGTGGTAGTTTGTTGCACTTCCTCGACCAACTTTTTAGTAGTTGGGCCTTCAGCTGTAAGGCCCATGGTCCTCTGAGTCTATTTCATCCCCTTAAGCTTAGTCTATACTGATAGAGTCAACTAGATGGCCTCATCATTCCATGGCTTTATTCATGAAATGATAATTTATTCCTTGCACTGCAACTCATCAATTTTGTTAGAGCCTAGATTGACCTCAGGCTGAATTGAAGCAATTCTAGGGTAACCACAAACCATGCTTAACTTGATAGCTAGCCCTACCAAGTTAGTAGAGGGTTCTCTGATTATGAATCTAAGTCAAATGACTGGATCATGAACACAATTTTATGCTAGGTAGTAGCTCAGAGGGTTGTGATTGAATTTGTTGGTTTTTGTGGATCAGATGGAGCAAGGCAGTTTTGGGTCCGGGAAATTAGGTCAAAATGCAGGGTGTTCTATGGGGCAAAGTAGGTATAGGTTTGAGCACTTGAAATAAAGTGAGATGAGGTGTCTAAGACCAATGAAAACTTTAATAGGTCATGTGGCAATCATGGATCCTTCTCAAACAACTGAAAACATAGAATATTGAATGATTTCCCAAGGTAGAGCACTGCAAACAATAGATTCTACCTATCTATATTGATATCATTCAATTAGAAGCAATGAAATAGATGATGGCATATATAAAATGTGTAAACAACTTATAACAAAAGAAGAAACTATGCTAAAACACCATACCACAAGGATCCCATAAAAATAGTTGCAATTCCTATTAATTTCATTTCCAAACTGCATACAATGTGTACAATCAAGCTCAGAGCATCCAAGTGAGTCTAACCGTTGCAAATGAGAAATAAAATACATAATATAGACATAAAAACTACTCATCCTAACCATCAGGGGCGAATCCATGAGAAGGGGAGTTGTTTCAACCATTTCCCAACTAAGAACTGAAATCTAGGCAGTCAAACAACCGGCCTCTAAAAGAGTGGAAACATATACATTTGCCTCAAAACCACCTCTAACTAATTAATCTACTCTCTAACCCTATTTTAATTTTACATTTACATGCCATGTCATTAATTACATGAGTAAAACGATTCAAGAGGAGAGAGAAAACAAATCCACAGTCAAACCAGGCGAAATTTTGATTTTCTAGGCAAACTGGTCAAAAGTGCAGCGTTGCTTTCCACCCACTTTTGGAGGCCTTCCCCTTAACCCAATTTAGCCCATGATGGCTCATTGGAAATATCGTCTCGTCTAGTTTCTATAAAAACTTTAACTTTGGAATTTGGAGGTTATTTGCGCCCTCAAAACTTGAATCTCCTAAGGCTTCTTCTTTGTGTCCAAAAAGAGGCAGAGAGGTCATTGTTTGGTAGTTTTTGGGCGTTTTGGTGACCTATTTTTTCTCCAAAACTTTTGAAATTTTCAGGGATGAATGCTATCATCATGATAAATCCAAATATATAAATGTTTACTCCAAAAAGTGCTCCAGTGAAAATCGCAGTGCCGGTAGCGCTACGCTTCTAGGCCAATTTCCTGTGTTTGAAAATTTCAAAATTTGAAAAAAAACAAAAAATATTCAAAATTTGCTCAGATTTGGCATGGGACACCACCATCAGCTACTTTGATGGGCTAGTAAGCTTCAGCTAGTATCTTCAACTTATCTTGCTCCTTTTTTCTCTTTATAGAATTCCTCAACCTAGCTTTAAGTTTCGTGATCCTTATGTTACAGATTTTGTTGCAGGTCAAGTAATGGTAGTGTTATAGACATTTTTGGGCACTGCAACCCTAATCATAAATGTCCATAAACTGAGGGCTCCTAAGTCCCTAAAATTTTTTCTTCACTACCTAAAGGAACAAGGTCAGCTGATTACATCATCTTCCAAAAGTTCTCCACTAAAAACTGCTCAGAAATGGTCAAAATTGGACCATACTGAATACCCAGTGTAGAGGGTGTGATGCATATCACCTTCCCAGTGTAAAGGGTGCGATGAATACTAGATGAACCCTATATAGGGTGTGATGGGCGAGAATGGAGAAATGGCAGAGACAATTTGCGAGGTGGAAGATCATAGAATCTTCCAGAAGCTTCCCCTCCAACACTTGCCTCTCTGTTTTCGACCAGGGATGAGTAAGAGATCATCAGTCTCCAAGTGGAATCAATAACTATCAGAGAGAGGACACTGATAAAAACCCCAGGAGATGGCTCACCCCCTACAATCATCTATATATGGATCCCTCATCACAGAGATCCAGAGGCTGGAATCTTGTATCTTGTAGAGAAGTGCTGTTGGTTTTCTGGTGAAACTTCATAGTGTTGGGTGATTTAAGCTTTACTTGAGGTGAAGAAGGGATTTCTTGTTGGAGGATGATGCTGGGTCAGAACAATTGGTTGTAATCCTCTTGCTATTCTTGATATTAATAAAGTTATTCAAGTTTTCCTCCACATTCTTATATGTTTGTTTGTATATGCATTTGTGTGGTTAATACATATCTAGTCCTGTGTTATTTATGAATATATATCTTTGTTCTTTGATAGTATTATGCTACTTTGATTCCATAGGTGCTCTTTGAAGTTGGGCAGATGAAGAAGAAGCAGCAAAGATCTATCAAGAAGGAGAGGAATCAAGCAAGGAACCAAGAGCAAGACTAAGGTTGGTGTCCTTTGTTCCACTCTTCTCTATTTTTCATAAAAGAAAGCGAAAGTAGTCTTTACTTGTTTGTTTCTAAGATAGCTATCAGTCTTAGTGGGAATAGCAGCTCCGAGTGGACAATATTCCCGATAACAAAATGGCAACTCCACTGGGGAGAGAATAGATTTTTTGTTATTCTATCTTTGTTTGTTTTATAAACTTACAGACGGAGCCTAAAGTCAAGCCAGCTAGCCTTCGAACTGCATTTGTTTTGCAAATGCAAAGTAGATCAATGTTGCTTCAGTCTATCTCTGGGTTTTGTTTATAAATTGAGCAATTGACCTGCAAACGTTTTAATTGCCCTAAGTGGTGGATCTAGTAACCTCCTTAGATCAACCCCTGTGATTTACATTTACTGAACATCACTTACTCGACCTAAATCCCTGAACTGAACTGCAAAATATGAGCAAAGACTGGTTAAAAGTCTCACACTGGTACCATCGTACCCTCCCTTCAAGGCAGTCTGTATGCATCACACTTCCCGTGTGCAATAGGTGAGATGCATACTCGATTCCCTGTGTGACAGGTGCGATGGTCAGGGAAGGTTAATTTTACCTTCAGACTTTGGTTTTTCTTCACTCCTTTCAGTTCTATTCAGGAGTTTTGTTGTCTATGGTCAGTATATCTTTGTGAAAGCCCCCTTCTCTTCCATCATTCCACCTCTATTGTGCAAATAACTGTAAGTGTTTTTATGTATTGTGCGCCATTTTCAGTTCTCTTTTGCAAAGAAGTAGCATAGTCAAACTATCGTTTCTTAATCTGAAAGTGTCGTAAGTGTCGTTTTCAGTCATAGAAGAGAATCCCATTGTTCTTGGTAGTCGATTGTACCGTTACTCTTTTATATCATTTGAATTAGTAGTTTTTAAAGTGTCGAAAATAGTTTTCATTTCGAAATCACAAAGTGTCGCCCTTATCTTCACTTCATTTTGAAAATAAATTTGTTAAGTATTGTCGCTTTGAAAATAATTCAGATTTGCACTTAGCATTCTTCTTGTCATTTATACATTAAGAAGGCTAAAAACAAATACATGCATGTGAATTTTCATTTAGACTACTTGGTATGATTTAGGACAGTGCATTTAGTGTGTGCTTTGTGCTCTTTGTTGAAAGACTCTCAATTTTCTTTCCTTAGTAGCTAGGATTTTCATTACCAAAAGAAGATTAAACAGTTGTTTATCATCTTAGACTGCATTTTAGGAATTGTATACACATCACGCGATGAACTTGAAAGGCAAATTTTTAAACGAGATCAACTATAAAATAAATTTAATGAATCTAAAAATGCTTTGGAACCTAACGCACAACATCTAGAAGTCTAGGCTAGAGAGGTATTCCAGCGTCGTAAAACCTGGTAACTGTTGTTTTCATTGTTGGTTGGGTGATTCCTCCACTCTGAGATGACAAGTGCCAGTACAGACTTGTGCTCCCACGTACCATCGAGTATATATTGGGATACCACAATAGGCTGTATCCTTTATCCTTAGGAAGCCGTGTCTACCGCTCTATTGATCGCAATGCACTGAACACAACATTCGAGAAGATTGAGTGTTGTACCGTAAAAAGTATTCTACAGTTTTACGATTGGTTTGGTAATCCCCTCTATCTCTTTCATTCCTTTTTAGACTCTTTAAAAGAAAAGGTCCATCTGAGCACTTGCCACTTCAGGCTCATTAAAAATCGAAGGCAACTAGAGTCATCTTTTGTTGTTTCTTGACTCTTAAAAATTGAGAAAACAAGTTGTGTCAAAGCGTCTAAAATTTATTTTAATCAGAATAACATCACAAGTTCCTTCGTTGGTCTTTAGGTTGAGAAAAATGGAGTCTACCAACCAAGGATTTCCCCTTGGAGGAAATCCTAGTCCTTTCTCCTCTTGGGGAGATGTTGGTGCACCCCATATGACCACATTATCACTTCCAGGGTTGACGATTGGTTTGCCCGTATGGCTCTTCTCTACCTCTGTTGTTCAGAATACCGTAATTCCTGAACAGTCAAGTCATCAACTAGATGATACTAGAGTTGCCCCCCAGCCTTCTACTTCATCTATTTCTCTCTCTCCTCCTTCCTCTTCGGTTCATGAAGTTGGTAAAGCTAAAGATCAAGTAACTGAGAAGAAGAAGAAGCGGAAAGAGAAAAAAGAAAAGAAGAAGAAATAACCAAAAGTGAAAGGGCGAAAACATGCGTCGTCTAGCGAAAATCCTCACACCACACCGTCTAAACCTAAATATCCATGTGTCATTTGCAAAGGAGACCACTATCATCGAGATTGTCCTTGCATCCCTCGGATCTTAAGGGGGTGGTCTCCTAACTTGCACAATCCAGTGTCGTCAACCTCTGATGATCATGTTGAAAGCACACCATCAACCAGTGAAAGTGAAGTATCTGGACAAAAAAGGAATCGAAAATTTCCTTGTAAATTGTGTGAAGGCGATCACGTCGTCCACCATTGTCCCTTCCTAGACGAAGCTAAAAGAGTTTTGGATGACCGTCCTGCTTCACCACTACGGCTCCCTCTTGGATATAAGAAACTCTTGCCAAGTCCACCACTGGTTGAAAATCTAGTTGGCATGCCATTGTGATTGGCCGAAATTTCTATCATTGAAAATTAACCCTCTGAATCCATACCAGACGAAAGTCAAAAGGTCGAGGCGAAAGTTGACCCGGTCTTGTCTTTAGAAGGTTAATCTTCCAATGGTACCGTCACTGAAGAGAAAGAGAATGACACCATTCAAATTCTTTTCGTAAACACAGACTATGATGAACTTGGGGGTAGTATACCTGTTCCTTTACCGCAGGAAGGAAGTTCATTAGAGTCGTATACGACTGTCTATTCGGTCCCACCTCCAAGCAACCTAGTCGTTTCCTTTGATTGGAATCTACTAGGCAGACCCCGTGTACTAGCTAGTGTAACATTCAGAATCATTGTACAAGCTTACAAATGGTCATGGTTGGGACCATCATAGATGAAGGGGCATCTGCGAGTATCCTTTCCTCAACTGCTTGGAAAGCACTTGGTTCGCCATCTCTTTTGCCTGAAATGAGAAATCTGACGGGCTTTGACAAAGGAACCAGTCAATCGTTAGGGATCCTTCCCAATGTGCCTATTACTTTGAGAAGGAAAACCATTCACTTGAACATGATGGTAGTCCAAGGACCCCTGGATTATAATCTACTCCTTGGGCATGACTATATTTATTGCATGGGAGCCGTCGTCTCCTGACTCTTTAGAGTAATGTGTTTTCCGCATGAAGGCAGAGTGGTGAAGCTCATAAACCAATTGTCATTCCCTGGTTCACACATAGAAAATATTCAAATGCCATCCCTAAATGGTATCTTCAAGCAAGGAATGTCTCATCGATCTCCAGTCCGTCCACCTAATGAGCGCGAGTGATTCGGGAGGATATGACCGAAACCCAGGAGGCATGCACCCTCATTTGTTTCGACAGGAAAACCTTGGGTATAGAGTAGGTTTTCACGGAGGATATATGACTAGTCTGACACACCCGTCCATTTAGGAAAATGGGATTATACTGGAATAAGATTCCCTCATCAAATTTATGTGAGTGGAGACGACTGCGCCACTCACCTTTGTCTATTTTGGTAGACATCGCCAAGGAAGCATTTTATCTGCGACGCAAATGGAGAGATTTCATATGGTAACCTGGGAATTTTTCACTATACCTGGGCACATGCAAGCGAAGAGCAACCATTTATTCTTTAAATTTGTAGGTCCTCTAACCCTTTAAACTCGTAAGGTTGGTCATTTCCTAGCTTGCATAAATAAAGGATTCGGGGCAAAGCTTTAAAAGGTGCAAGCCCCATAAAAAATGGCATCTTAGATGAGATATCCTTATTATATGTTTGGCACAAGTAGTTTTAATGTGGAATTCAGCTCGTTAAAAAATAAAAATAAGAAATGAGCAAGTTTTTCCCCCAGAGTTTAAGCTCATTAAAAAATGAACCAATTTTCCGGTAAATAACCATTGTGAATGCATTATCATCAACTTTTGAGCCTTGGTCGTGTTCTCATCATCACCTCCACTCTGTTTTTAGCCGATCATTCACCTCCATTTGATTGTTTACCATTTTGAGGAACATCTGCGAAGAGTGATTCTATTAGCCATCCTTGTTAAACTGCCGTGATTGGAAAATTCCAAACCTTACGTGGAATCAGCTGCTACCCGAAATCATCACTCGTTCCTCAAAAAAGAGTCTCCTTTAAGCTCTTTTCAAGTGACTCATAAAATATGAAAAGATTGTCGAGTGATTAGCCTCTCTGGCTCATTAAAGTCATTGGAAGCACTATCCCTCCTCTAGATTTTAATCTTTTTGGACTTGAGGGATTATTACACAAAAAGATCGAGCGCTTGTCTTGTTTGGCTCATTAAAATTACCAAACATTCATCCCTTTCATATTATTTTATGCTTTTTGGACTTAAGGGATTATATGATGAAAAAGATCTTTGGAGTTTCGTTTTTGTCCCTTTCAGACTCTCTAAAATTGAAAAGGACCGAGTTATCTTTGTCGTTGAACTCGTTAAAACCGAATAGCAACAAACTCATCCAAATGGACGAGAACGAGTTTCACTGTTGCTAGGCTCGTTAATATATAGTGACACGTTCACCCGAAGGGAAAATTATGGAACAAGCATATGTTATCCTCCTCAAGCTTGACAAAAATAAAGAGGTACTGGTCAACAATGACTGGGGAAAATTGGGAAGAAAACTTGAAGAAACTTTATTGGTAGCAAGTCACTCTTGAACATGACACTTTCTCTTCGCATTCGAGTCGGGTTAGGTTGTTCTGTTCACTGGTCATATCACCATTAGTCCATCACACCATCCATATTTGGGGTTAACGCTACCAATCCGTCGTCAGTGTCGCCGATATGTTCAAGAAAAGTCATTTAGAGAATTCACCTGTGTCTGACCCACTGCAATACATTCACGCTCAATTCTTTCATGATCGCCACCCTGAACCCTGTATCATCAGATTGTTTTCACCTCCAAAATCATTTGCTTCTTTCCGTGTCATAGATGTGGGATTCATTAAGGCCCTCCTACAATGGGCCACTTCTTGTCGACATCATATCATTAACCAAGAAGTCGACCTAGGAACAACCCTTTCAGTACTTTGAAGCTTGCATGCCTCAATGGCAAGTTTCTCACTTTCGGTGATAGGTTTACATTAATGGCCTTCGACTGAGAGATTTTGCATGGTGTTCGACGCCAAGTCCTTTTTCACACCACGTGAATTGTATTGTAGTACCTTGAGGTTCATTGTCATTATTGGCGATTCCTCTCGCTCCTGTTAACAGCTTACATCATTGGCTGGTTATCAGGCGATGTCTTTCCATGTTCGACTCCAGAACATTTTTTCACATGGATCGACTTGTACTCCGAGTGAAGATTGAATGAGTTTTGAAGACCCTGGATCTAGTTTTATCCATCTGAGCTACGATATATTCAGGAATATAAAGACATCAAATGTACATCATTGCCAAACATATGATCATCCAAATGAAAGGATGATGAGTCCGAATCATCAGTCTGCTACACAGACGATTGTCTGTCCTATGTACATGAAAATGAATTTATAAAAGTTAAGTGTGGGAATGCCCGCCTCAGCTAGAACATGAAAAATATTATGAATATAATGTATTGTATTTTATCTTATTACAGGTCGCCTCCCAGCTTGAAAAAACTTTGTATCCTCATGATAAAGCATTTCACCCGACATCAAAAGATTAACGACCTCATGCTTTAGGGGGAAAATGTTATAGACATTTTTGGGCATTGCAACCCTAATCATAAATGTCCATAAACTAAGGGATCTTAAGTCCCTAAAGTGTTGCTTCACTACCTAAAGGAACAGGGTCAGCTGATTACATCATCTCCCAGAAGTTCTCCACTAAAAAATGCTCAGAAATGGTCAAAACTAGACCATACTGAATACCCAGTGCAGAGGGCGCGATGCATATCACCTTCCCAGTGTAAAGGATGTGATGCATACTAGATGGCCCCTCTGTAGGGTGTGATGGGTGAGAATGGACAAATGGCAGAGACAGTTTGCGAGGTGGAAGATTATAGAATTTTCCAAAAGCTTCCCCTCTAACATGTGCCTCTCTGTTTTCGACCAGGGATGACTAAGAGATTATCAGTCTCCAAGTGGGCTCAAGAACTATAAGAGAGAGGACACTGATCAAAACCCCAGAAGATGACTCACCCCACTACAATCATCTATATATGGATCCCTTTTCTCATCACAGAGATCCAGAGGCTGGAATCTTGTATCTTGTAGAGAAGTATTGTTGGTTTTCTGGTGAAACTTCATAGTGTCGGGTGATCTAAGCTTTACCTGAGGTGAAGAAGGGCTTTCTTGCTAGAGGATTATGCTGGGTCAGAACAATTGGTTGTAATACTCTTTCTATTCTTGATATTAATAAAGTTATTCAAGTTTTCCTCCACATTCTTGTATGTTTGATTGTATATGCATTTGTGTGGTTAATACATATCTGGTCTTGTGTTATTTATGAATATAGATCTCTGTTCTTCGATAGTATTATGATGCTTTGATTCCACAGGTGCTCTTTGAAGCTGGGTAGACGAAGAAGAAGCGGCAAAGATCTATCAAGAAGGAGAGAAATCAAGCAAGGAACCAAGCGCAAGACTAAGGTTGGTGTCCTTTGTTCCACTCTTATCTATTTTTCATAAAGGAAAGCGAAAGCAGTCTTTACTTATTTGTTTCTAAGATAGCTACCAGTCTTAGTGGGAATAGTAGCTCTGAGTGGACACTATTCCCGGTAACAGGTAGGCCATTTGTTGAAGAATCTTCTTATTACTGTTAGCCTTCTCAATCAGCCCCTCGAGATGTATGTTGACCCTCTCAAGCCATGTTTCCCTATCATTCTGAATCTCTTGTTCAATTGAAGTCAACTTGACATGAGCCTCCTTGGCCTTTTTCCAGTTTTATCTGATAATTTGCAGCTCCATGAGGACTTTCTTTTCGCTCAATTGTTTGTTTTCTTGCTCTAAATATTTGATGATGAACTTATCTCTGTCTAAGCTATCTGACAAGGATTGTATTTTAGCTCCTTGTTCCTTTATGATCATGTCTTTGACAGTCTTCAGATCTTGAGCTTACAAGTCAATAATGTCAACTCCATGATGAGGAAAGTGCTTATGTGGCTCCTCATGCTCAAAAATATTGAAATCTCTTTCCTACTCACCACTAAGATCCTCTTCTTGCACCTTTTCCTTGCCCTTGCTTTGTTGCTCAACCTGTACCTGTTTTACTGAAGAAGAAGGCTAAGCCCCTTCCACACCTTGTGGAGATAATACTTTCTTAGCAGCTACAAAAAGATTCCTAGTACCCCTCTTATATTTCACAAACACTGGCACTCCAACAGCTTCAGTCTCTTTGGATTTTTCATGGCTTAAAGGTCCACCTTCTTCATGATGTACTGATGAAAATATTTGTGGGCCTTTGAACATATCATGTGAAATAAAAGTCTCCCATGGCATGTTAAGGAGGCTCAAGTGGTGAAGAACAATGATTTTAATCAAAGAGTAATGGTAAATGTTATTCAAGTGCTAGGGGTATGGCTTCCTCTATACAATATGTGCCATTTTCTCAATGTTTCTAAACATGAAGTAATGGATATTCATCATCTTTACTCTAGTGAAATGCATGAGAAGTCTAATGTGGTAGGCATACAACTGGGAGAACCTACCTTCACAAGTGAAGTACTTGATAATGATTTTCATTAATGGGGCATACCTGTCTTCCAAAAACTTGAAGGGGAATACTCTCTTCAATTTGTCTTTGTATCTAGCCTTTATGTAAGGCTCATAGTACTCCTCATCAATATCCCAACCTTTGTACCAATTTTCACCCACATCTGGAATTCTTGTAGCCTCTAAGATGATAGTTGGTGATATGTTGAAGGTTATTCCATCAAGGGTTACTTCATTATTGTGCAAATGAATCACAAATAGCCTAGCCAACTCATGATGAAATATAACTCTTTCTATCATTTTACAAAAATCAAAGCATACCTAGTGTTTAAAGCAAGAAATGGCAAGTGGACAGGCTTGTAACTCCCTCAAACTAGTAGGCTCTTCTATGATAATTCTTCCTCCTTTATGAGGCTTCCTCTATTACTTATGTCTCTCCATGGAACTATCACTGAGTGTCTCTTCCTCATAGTCATATTCACTATCTCTTTCCATTGTTTTTCTGTGACTATGAAAACTTATGGTTTTATATGGATGATGATGGGATAGGGTGGAGGAATGAAATGAACATAGTGAAGATAAAGGGATATGTGAGAGTATGGTGTGTGAACAGGTTTGTAGGGATGAGTAGGGTTTTAGGGAGAGTGGGTAGGGTTTCTAGGGTTGATGGATAGTGTAAGTAGGACTTTAGGTAAAATGTATGAGGGGATTGGGATTTAGGATATATGGTATGTAGGAATGAATAATGACAAGTAGATAAGGTATATAAACACTAGTGATATGAGGAAATCTAGGGTTTTACCCTAGAGGCTAGGGTTTTAGATTTAGGAATGCAAAACATCAAACTTGGAAATCAAAACCCAAGAACACAAGATGTGATAGGTGAACTTACTTGTAAGAGAGAGAAATTGCAATTTTTGAGGTGAATTGGTAGTTTTGGAATGATTTGTGCTTGGCTGGGAAAAAGCGTAGTGCCT
Organism: Pinus taeda; assembly: GCA_000404065.3. Lineage (NCBI taxonomy): Eukaryota > Viridiplantae > Streptophyta > Pinopsida > Pinales > Pinaceae > Pinus > Pinus taeda. Next base: position 185,866 of record APFE030395658.1, on the reverse strand, counting down.
CACATAGGTGCGCAGCGCCACTCTAAAAGCACAGTGCCTCACACAGGTGTGTAGCGCCACTCTGAAAGCACAATGCCTATGTAACATTGCACAGAGAAATGATGCTAGGTGTGTAGCGCCAACTTAAAAATGTAGCACCCTCCTAAAAAGCGCAGCACCACTCAGCTTTTTCTAAAAACACAGCAATTGATTTATATTTGCCCAGTAACACTTGAAATCGACCCTGAGCTCTCCTTTTGGCACTTGGAACTTCAACACTAACATAATGAAATAATAAATAGAAGGATGGATTTATATAGCTTTCACTTTTTTATTTTTTGTTGGTGAAAACCCACTTTTATAATCTCTATCTGCTTTTTCCAATACTCTGTTTTTTTATGCTTGGTTTCTTTTCTTTTGATAGGTCAACTGATGCTCAAATTCTTTGACTTTTTGGCAGTGGCAATACTTTGGCAACATAACCAGATTTCCAGGAGCAGCATGGAACCATTATTACATATGATAACAATAAAATTACATGAAATTTAAAAATAAAATACAAATTCTCTGTTTTCACCTCAAAACTAGTTTTGAGGTGAGAACTTCATTAAGTTTACAAATTAACAAATTATGACTTTTTGATCATTATTTGACCTCCTCATGTCTTTGCTGACCATTATTAGCAATAATCACTAAATTTTGAGCATGGTGGAAACCCTCAGACCTAATGATACTAAAACCTTATGTAATGGATGAGATGAACTGAAAATGAGCATGAATCATGATTAAAAGGTATGAAAGGAGGTCAGCAAGTACATATCATGAGCGAAAAACTGAAATAAACCCTACTAGCAATAGATCCATGACCTAATGGAATGTAACGTCATCAAAATGGGGCTCCTAGTATGAAATAGGAAAAGAGTAAATTTTGATCACTAATGGCAGTGTGAAGACACTGACACTAATAAATTTCATTTTGTATCAGCTTGCCTTCCTGCAACCACGTGAACCATTGTATTGGCACCAGTGTTTGCACAGTTGATCATATTTCATCAAATTGCCTTTCCCTTTCCCTGATGGTTATGCCAATCTTTTGTAGAGTCAGGCCCTACTACATTGAGGTCCATAACTCCATGGCTTACTCAAAGATCTCAGTGTAGCCCTTGACTACTTCTTCTAAAGTCACCATGCCCTCTTTGATAATATCTCCACACTGATCTTGAACCTCTGGAGGAGCCGTTGGTTGCAGCTTCAATTTCAATTCTGATATTTATAATTGTAGATCAAACTGAATGTGTCCAATTTCATCCTTAGACACATTTACTGTAGTAGCCATATGTTGCATCTTCTCTGCAAAAGCTTCTTTGGCCGAAATATTGAGCTCTAGAAGCTCATTGCAAGCTTATGCAATGACTGCCTCTAATTGTTGGCTCCACGCAGTGATTTCCTATTTCTCCTTCAGTGCCTACTCCTTCTCTTCAAAAATCTTCTAGTTTTTCATTTTAACTTCACTAATTACTAGCAACACATGTTGTTCCCTAATTGTAATTCATCAGATACCCCCTGGTCTAGCTCATATAGGGTTTGGATAGGCAGTGTCATGATGTTTAAACCTAGGTTCTTCATCTGTAGTAGTTGGGCCATTGCTTCTTCTGTCTCAGTGCGTAAGAATCCATCTGGTAACTAAACTATATGGAGATCCAAAGTTTTTTCCTTATCCAGAACCGACGTGCTTCCTTGATTTAGGCTCTCTTGCACCCCACTTGCCTGTAAATTGCCTTTCTGGAACTACAACTCACACAGATCATGTTGAACCTTTCCTAATTCCTGTTAGTATTTTTCTTTGAAATGGCCCCAAAGGGCAGTTTTTCTGTCCCCGACCATGTCGTCGATCTCATCCAAGTCCCCTTCAGTATAGACTAAAGGGGTTGCACCGACTAATCGATCAGACTTTTGTTTCTTGCACGGCCCCGTGGATTTCTGTTTCTTCTTTTTCTCTACAATGAAGGGGGATTCAAGCTCTACACCTCCTTCTTCTTCCTCAGTCTCTTCCTACTCCAACATTTTCTATGTGTCTGACTATTGAGGGACAAAGTCCC
>APFE030395658.1:125057-182016 GCA_000404065.3 Pinus taeda | reverse complement strand
GATGAGCATCAACACACAAGGAAACAAAGGTTTCCTGTACAAATGGGGGAAGTGCAGAAGGCACAAGGGTCTTCAGACTTGGTCAGGGGAAAAATCTCAGTATAATAACCTTTCTCTCTCTTCTCTCCTCCTCTAGGCCTTCCCTTTGAGGTCTTTTTATAGCTCTCCCAAAGTAGTTTTCTAGTTGGGAGTTGGTTGGGAACAGTTGGGCCACGGGCACTAAAAGGTGATCAGTAGGTAAAACCCGCGATCTCCGCCCGAAATTAAGGAGTTTTATATTTTTTTAAGTGTTTTAATACATATACGCGCGTTGGGTATATGCCTACCTGCGTATACACGCGTTTAACTCAGGGCAATGTCGCGTATAAGGGATAACACATTGTTTTTTAAATTTTGGACCAGGTCTGGAAGGAGGGGTTTCCCTAGGCCATGAGTGCAGCATCACAAACCATAATAGTGAGATTTGGAGCTATAAAAGATGCCCCCTAATACATGAGGTCAGAAGGGGTACATGATGGCCGAAATGTATTAAGTACATGGAAAGGAAACTTATCAAAAACTGAGAAGGACTTCACTAGATTTCAGCCTGCCAAGCCGGAAAAGGAGATCAGAAAGAACCATTGTTTGAGGTGGGCATACCCATGCTCAAAGAAAGTAAAGCATGTCCACATATCAATTACAAGCGGATCCACTAAGTATACAAGTATGAAAGATTGGAAATACATAATGGATCATCTGATCATGATCGAACAAGTACATGTCCGAATATCACATATAAGAATGTCAATGATGCTGAAGGATGAAGATGATCACTAATATCAAAGATTGATCCCAATATTCCCAAATGAACATGATGGAATAATATGGTACTACACTATAAACTTGAGTGCTAGCATATAGAATGTCACCATGAATGATTGCAACATATAAGGTGGAATGGTATCAACTAGCACCAATAGGAGCAATTGTCAAGTGAAGCAATGAATTTTGATGCAACCCGAGGTCTTCACCGACCACCGTGGTACATTTCTACACAATGGGAATGAATGAGATAAAGTTGAACACAAGGGAAACAACTCAATGAAAGACCCATGATACTGATCAATGTTGAGCACAAGGTGACCCATCAATAAAGAAAATAGGGCTAGGGTGTGGCTCTAGGCATGTCCTTAGAGCAAGATGTCGTTGGCAATAAGGACAAGACCCAACAACAAGAAGTCAATGGAGACCTTCTCAAACCGGCACGAGTAAAGAACTAATATAACTGATGTGATGATAGACAAGACACTGATAATCATGGATGGCTGATTGAAAAATGAGTCAAGGAACACCACAAAGAGGCTGACTCAAGCTAACTTCCCTTGAACAAAAGCATGACTCCGTGATGACTATGTGGCAGCATATGATGACTCTGTATAAGTTCATCATGTAGGAGGCACAAACAAACTCTCCATATGATTAGAAGAGATAACCAATCGGAGGAGAACTGACTCAATAACAAGGTTAAGGCATACCTAAGTCAAACTAAATCCCGCCCAAATGGAGGAGACTTTGTTTTGAGTGCTTTGTTCAAGGGCAACACAACTAACTCTAGCTGCCAATAATAAATGGAAATATTGTCCCATTCCTGCTCTTTTTGGAATATATAATATTTTTTGTCTTTTTCTTTAAGTTGGAAAAAAGAATAAAAGGATGCTATAGTACAGTGGAAAGAATGAGTGTCGGTGAAGCAGATGATCTAGTTCCTAGGATTGGAATAATCCTATGCTCAATGTAGGGAGGCGAAAACTGGTCAAATACACTCAAAGGTGTGTTCCTTCCACGGGTCATAGGCTATCAAGTTGCAGAAGCTAAGGGATTGAAAGTTTGATTTTGCAGATGACATGGTCAAAAAGTGGCTTAAACATGAGTCCAAGTGAAGCCGGCTCAAGGCCAAAAGGTGCAAATGGTCAAAATGCAATGTAGTAGTACAACTCAACACAAAGGAGCCTCTAGGGTATAAGGCTAGAACGAATCGAAGAAGCAAAGAGGAATAAGTCTTCATCGCATAAGTAATGGCGGGACTACAGAGGGCTCCTGACCCTACTCAAATCGAAGCAGCATGGGCAAGAAATGGTAGTGAGGTGCTAACTATGATGCCCATGAAAAGGATGGCTTTACCATCATGCCATGATTTTAAAAATCGGTGAGTGAAGATGGTTTATGAGCCATAACATGATGGGATCAACCCTATGGAAAGTGTATAGACAAATGGAGACTAGTATGCAAAATGCAACGGAAAAATGACTTCCCTAACCTATATGCCAGTGAGAAAATGATACCTCCCATGACACGTTAGCAGTCTTGGAACTGACTCGAAATTGTCAAAAAAGCATCCAAAATGTCTTGAAAACAATCCATTCTTGACATTCCAAGCTCCCAACTTAAAAGTTACATGAGACAAAACAAAATCAAGTTTTGATAAAAATTGACATTTTCAAAGCTTATTAAATAGTTTTTTGACTCACCATTGTTACCGTTTGAGTTGAGAGCACAAGGAGTGGAGAAAAGAAGCAAGCTTTGCCTTTTGCCGAATCTGACTTTTCAAATCTTCCCAAAATCACCAGGTAACCCCCAAACATGTCTTGCACCAATTTTTGATTGGTTTTAAGAATTTTAATTAAAGTTTCACCATTCAATTTATGTCAAAAATTTTGTCGCAACGTATACGCGAGTTGACTAGATGCAACCTGCGTATACAAAGGCCCTAGATGTGGCTATGTATGAAACAGACCCACATATATGCCTTCTAAATTTCAAAACAAAAACTAATGGCTCAAGCTTTTTTTTTCTTAGGATGCCAATTACCTAGAGGAAAAGGGACCATGCCACTGTTGGTGATGATGTTATGAATGATCAACAGGCCTTGGATGCCTTAAGAGGATGCGATTTGCTAAAAAAATTCAAAATGCCAAATATTGAGGCAAATACTCGCTTGCTCGAAATGCTCATTCACTATTGGAGCGTCGAGGACGACTCATTCATGATTGATCAAATGCCACTGAGGATAGAGATTGAGGATATCTATTTTGTCACACGCCTTTCTCATAGGAGAGTGGTAGTACATTCTATGGGCAGATCATGAGGTATCCTTTCTATCGAGGACTATGTGCATATATATTTCCTGGGCTATCCAGAAAAGATTGGAAGCTAAATTCCAATCAAGCAAATAGAGACATTGTCATTAAGGATCATCCTATTCACTATAGCCAGAGTGAATGGATCAGCTTCCTTACACCAGGCATCACGGCTTGCCATGAGCTTGGCGGTAGAATTTCTCACCATAGTATTTGATTAGTGTACTCCTCTTCTTACCAACTTGAAGAGCCTTCTTTCATCTATCAAAAAGGGCCAAACCATAAAATTTGGGTATGGGACCATTCTATGCTCCTTGTTTTTCGAGAAGGTCTCAGTGCAACGCCCTAGAGTACCAGTTCCGATCAATAGCCCGCGAGATCCACGGATGGGTAGGTGGGCTGATCTAATGAAATGAATAGGAGGTGGAGACGTACTACAGACATGTTTTGACGATGATTTCTTCTCTTGGTGGGAGCAGCAAATCATCGTAGTGGATGATTACCCCTATGCCATCTTGGACTTCTGGGGAGAGCTTAATCTAGCATTACCACCAGTTGTGGCATGGGGCGATATAGGTAATAAATGTTTCTAATTTTATGATTTTTATGATTTTCATGATTTTTCAAATATGAAAATGAACTTGAAAAATATTTTCGATGGGATTCAGATGACTAATGTAATGATCATATTCCATATATTGGGCTAGTATGACCAGACGGTTTTCCACTTCATGGATGTTGCAGCCGAGGTGCCAAAGAGGCAGCTATTGATACAATGTGGGTCCTATACACACTTCAGTGGAACTTGGTGTGGTTAACTCACCAAGTACTAATGGAAGTGGTAGAGGATCTCCCTATAGACATGCAGCATCACGTGGTTGGAATGCCATAGGACTGGGTTCAGACTCTTAGGCATGTGGCTAAGGCTATAGTCGCATACTTGGTTGCTCATCCTGAGGAAAGTCATAGATAGTCTGGATATGAATATGGGCATTTGAGTCCCAATTTTTGTATATTATTTTGGACACACTTATGTACATTCAGTATGTTTTATGATATATATATCTATATCTATCTATCTATCTATCTATCTATCTATCTATCTATCTATCTATATATATATATATATATATAATATATATAATATATATATATATATATATATAATATATATATATATATATATTATATATATACATATATATATAATATATATATATATACATATATATATATATGTATGTATATATATACAGTTTCGACTTTTTGATGCTTGATTTTATTGTGATGAATGAATGATGTGCCAATCTAAAGCTTGATTAATAATAGAATCTGCTAACCAATTATGAGATCTTCGAATGTGCAAATAAGTAATGCAAGTAAATAATCTTTGCAAAAACCTCATTCTTAAATATTGGCGATATAAACATGGATCCCTTACCCGATAAATGTTATTCAATTGTGACACTATTAGTTATGAATCAAGATAGACAACCAATGAATCAATTCCATAAGAAATAGCTTGGGATAGTAAATTAATGACGGTAGTATACTCAGCCATATTATTTGATGCAGGACCAAGCATAGTCCCCTTGATACCATCAATTGACCAGTTCGATAGTAGATCACCCAAGCTGTGGAAGCGAGGTTCTGAGTGTGCCAACTAGCACCATCGGTGAATCCAAAATAGACCAAGTCATCCATCAAAACCTGCCATAGCAGATCAAAAAGTTTTGATATAAAAAAACTCCCTATGAGATATGTACAAAAACTACAAAATGTACAACGAAGTAATTTCCTAGCTTCTACCTAAGCAAAGTACTTCTTGAGGTAGAGTTGATCAGGGGGCTCCACGAACTTGCTCCTAGGGATGTTTGTAGGTACAGTCATTGAACCAATCAATATATCACCTTCGGCAAAAATCTGTGTTGGAGCCAAAGGAACCATACAAACATCACTAGTAGGTAGATTGGAGGACCTAGATTCGACTTCATACAAAGGATGACGGACAAATAAATGATGATGTAAATCTTTTGATGGTTGATATACAGCTGTCATTGCTTCAAATATTGCTTCATCAGATAGAAAAATTGTATCCAAGCAATCCAAAGTGGAAGTGGAATCAAGGGTCCAAGTAGGGGCCACATCACCATCCAACTCCTTACCTAAAGAAGGAGTGGGATGGTCGTCTGTAGAGTTATTGGTAGATTCATATATAAGCTCTATTGCAGACATAGAATATTCTATTTCATCCACCTTACCATCATCCGATGTGGTCATAGATGAAGATAATGCTCTAGGATTCAAAAAATAATGAGTTTGAACAAACTCTTTCCGTAAAGGCTCCTTGGAGGATGAAATTGTATCTATTCTAGCTATAGGAGGGGGAAGATCAAATACACCCATCAAGGAAGAATACATCCCGACTCCTAGATTCTCAACAGGTGGACAAGAGTTATCCACCATTGAAATAGTAGAATCTGAAGTTGCACGGAGGTCAACTGGAGAATAATCCAATTGATCAACCTTGACAATTTTCCCCTCATGAGGAAAGAAAAGGACTTGGAATATAGTTCAAATGACGACATCCATCTCATAAATCCAATTTCATCCAAAGAGGAGATCGTAATCTAGGTTAGCATCAATGATTTCTACTTCGACGTTAACGACCTTTCCTCCAACACATATAGGAAAGGTCGGGAGAATCCTGTGTGGCCTATGAGAATGACCATCAAATGTTGTCAAGAGGGTAGGTGAAGGAACAGCCGAAGGCAATCCAATGGCTTTCCAACATGACATCGACATGACACACATGGATGCTCCCTCATCTATAACCGTAAAAAAATAAATTAGTTTTCCGATAAGTGGACTTTATCTGGAAAGCCATATGATGAGGAAGTTTATTTTTGACATTATGCATGTCAAAAGTGAGAGCTAAAGAATTGTTTGGATCAACTGCCCCTATCACCAAAAGAAATGCACTTCGTTGAGTTGGACATGACTGGAGTACCTCTAAAGCTAACATCACACATGGAATATGAGCCAGATCCTCAGTAATGGAGTAATTCTAAGCTGCCCTAGGATTAGGGTTGATAGTAGCTTGCTTGGTAGAACCTTTTGGTATCCGAGGTATAGACTCGACAGAGGGTCGCTCGATATGAAGTGGGTCCATAGCTCCTGAAGCAATTTTATCCTTGGATGTTTCAGCTTCACCATAATCACGTGATCGTGTGGCCACATTGGCATGAGAACCCATCATGAAAACATTTGAGGAATGGTCCCCCTCCTGGTTGCCCCAAGCATATGTACCAGGGTTTGAATTCACGCCAATAAGAAACTATTTCCCTTGGGGGAAATAGTTAGTAAAGATAGCCTGAGAGCTAGAAGTCCCTTGCTGCACTAACAAGTGCTAAGCATCTTGAATTTTGGGGCAGAGGTGAGTCAAATGGTCTCCATTGCATAACTAGCATGGAAACTTAAATTTCGTTTTAGACCCATTTCCAGCCTCACCAGCACCATTGTCAAGATTGTTTGCATTACCCTTCCCATCTTGATTCTTCTTTTTACCTCATCCATTATTCTTCCGATTGGAATTTTGATTTTCTTTGGGGTTGGAAGCCTAAATGGCGTTTACGGAAGAAGGTTGATAAGGTGGAGTAGCAGACGGTGTAGCCTGATTGGAAGAAGCAGTTTGTATAGAAAATTGTTGCAATTGGCTCAGAAGATTCACCGCATCCACATCAATCGATCCAAAAATACCATTCACATCGGAACCTGGATTTGATTTGTCTATATTAACCTTAGTCCAAGGAGCATCAGGCAATATTTTCTGAAGAATCCCAGACTGGGAGTAAATAAATTCTAACTGTTGTACCCGAAAAATAACTTTCTCTCTAAAATAGATTCTGGACAGTGAGACATCCTTGGAAATCTCAGGTTGTAATGATTTCAAGAACCACTCGAGATGGTATTCAAATATAATTTTGGCTTTAGTGAGCCTCTTTCTCCATCTCCATTACTGAATATGATCAAATATGTGAGTTGTTGTATCCTGATGGAAATTGAATAGAAGTTCAGTTTCAGCATCATAATGGATGGGAAATTGGAAATGGTTTAGAAAAATATTAGCAAAATCGACAAAATATGTAAATCTGCCCCGTGACAACTCTATATACCACTTGGCCACATTGCCAGTTAAGGTGCGTTGAAAAATTCTCAACCTAATTGAGTCATTGATGAGGGAGTTTGATGAGCACCATAAATGGAATGTGGTTACATGGTTGTCTGGGTCTTCACCACCCTTCCCCTCAAACTTTGGAATATCTAATGGGAGTTTGGTTGGGACCGGAGGCCAAGCTGGATTGTATCTAATTAGATCATTTGTCAATTTTGTGAGATCTGGCAAATTCAGCGTTGCCAGGAAAGGAAGCCTAGGAGGACCTTGGGGATTCCACCCAGATTGGGTGGAGTTTCCAAATTTCTGAAAATATTGGCTTGGATTTTGAAAGGCATGAGGTTGCCCGAAGTAACTAACAGAACCTGCTGAACCAAAAGGTGACCCTTGTGGTCCAGCAAAACTCAGCGTTTGACTAACTCCAGCTGAAAAACCTCCAAAACCAGCGAATTTCCCTCCTAAATCATTATAAGGAGTCGATAACCCCTGATAAGGATTCCAAGTAGTAGCTAAGGGAGGAATACTTTGAAACGAACTAATTGTGGAGTACGACGTATTCCCTTATTGGCCATAAAATGGATTCCTAGTTTCTATGCCACTAATCGCAGGGTTAGTCCAACCTTGAAAGGGATTACTGCCTTGACCTATAGAAGAAAAAGGCATAGATCCTATCATCGGGTTGGAATGTGGTATATGACCACTTCCAAAATGAAAACCTTGAAATGAAGCCAATCCACTCATCATGGATGTGGAGGCACTGAACAGAATTGACGGAATACACTGTGTATGAGTGCCAAACGGGAAGAATCTAGAACTGGATGCATGCACTTGGGAACTTCCACTCATCAACGGAATGGAAGTAGACCCAAACAAAGACATGCTAGCAGTAGACCCAAATAAAGATGTAGAAGGGATGAAAATGGTTCCTCCCCCTTGTACTGATATAGGAGTCTACATGTCTGTAGCACTTGCAATGGATGCTATGCTCCCAGCAGTGGTCATCGAAGGGATGTGTATGATGTGACTTGGACTTGAAGGTCTATGTTTCGGAGTCCAAACATATAATAGTACGTCTTGATCATCAGAAGGCAGAGGAGAATTCGGAGCTGCTAATGGCTCTAAGAGTTCTTCTACCTCAATATTATCTTCTGACTAGAAGAGGACTCAAGAAAGAACTAGAGTGTTCCCCTCTAGCTCTGTGGTAGTACCAGGCTTGTCTTGTACATGAATGCCCCCAAGTGGAAGATCAATCCTTGATGCATCAGCTACCACTGGGTGAAAACCACTGGCAGTATTGCCTCTGCACCTTCTAGGAGAAGGCTCTAAACTTGGTGGTGAAAGACCATGAAGTCTTCGAGACCATCTAGGTGATCAGTGAGCCACTTTGAATTTTTTATTAAAATCTAATTAAAGACTCAAGAAAAAATGAAAGCTAGGAGAACTAAGAGCATAGAGCACACACTAAGAATGTCCCTAAAACATATCAGCCAGTTAAACAACTTTCATGTATTTCTGCTTCAGGTGATGAGGACCGGACACCAAAATACAAGAAATTGAAGTAGGGGCCTTCCGAATATAGTCTAGGATAATGACGGCCTAGGCCTATCAGCGAAGGTATCAGATGAAGTTATGCTGACCTCCAAACAACATCCTATGTTGTTGCAAGCCACCCAGATTTGCAAGGGTGCCCTCTAGAAGTATTGTTGAGAGTGATACAACGTCGACGTCAGGTGCCATGGGATTCCCCACCACAGCCACCTGTGTAGATCCCTAGGATAAGCAACTAAGGTTACCAACTCATGTTAGAAGCGAGGCAGAACAGTCTTGAGGTAAGATCTGACAAGTAGGAGAGGGGGTATCTCTCTTCCTTATCTTCAAAAACCCTTGTGCTTAGCTCCCAGATCTGGAGCTTTCCTGGTCTCCCTAACACTATTGGATTTTCACTCCTTATTCAAACTTCTATGTTTGACAATTTAAAGTGGCCTTTGAGAGTTTTCTCTCCACTCACCTAATCCAAGGCCCTAGATATCCTAAAACTTGTTGGTGTGTCTAAATTGACAATATAAAATAGTTCTAGTATATTTTAGTTAGCACTTATTTTTAAATGGGTTGTTCTTAAGTTGAGGGATAAACAGAAGTGAAACTTGTGGTGTTCTTTGACGAAAGAAATTTCTACCAGGTTCTAAGAAACTTCTAAGAAAGCAATAAATTTCTCTTTTCTTTTATTTCAACAAGCTTCACACTCACAAAAAGTAACAAAAACTATGGATGCCATAAAAGATGCACAAACTGTCCTAATGCAATGAGTATATGTTGATGCAAAAACTTAAGACTACTTTAAAGCAAAGAATGAAAGTAAATTGTTTATCGCTTCTAATTATCCACTTAAAATGTTTAGATAGAATATAAGTTCCTAATGCTCATTTTCTTCCAAACACTAAAAGAAAATTTTAAGACAAACAAAATGCACTTTCACTCACAAAAAGAAACCAAATCAAAACAAGGCAAAAGAAAGCAAAAACCAAGTTTTTAAGAAGCTTTCTTCAATAGGAAAAATGAAAAACAACTTTTCAAAAAGCGCTCCAAATACTATTGAAAATTTTGAGACTAAAAAATAGGAAAAAAAAACTTTGCAAGTTATCAAATCAAAATGGGTGAAAACTCAATAAAGCAGGTGTTTCAAGATGCTCTTAATGACCAAAAAGCAGCAAAAAGAGCTTGGTGACAATGATCAAAATACCAAGGAAGACAACTTTCAAAATCGTCACTCAACAACTTTCAAAAATAGTGAAAAGCAAATGGCCACAAGATGCAGTTTTGACACAAAGCAAGAAGATCACAAAGATAAAGTTTGTCACAAAGGTTGAAACCAATCTTTTTGCTCTGCAAGACCAGAACAGCCAAGATTCTCAGAAAGAAATCTTGTGTGCTCAAACACAAATGATGACACTTACGACAAAACAAAAACAAGACCAAAAACTTTCCAGAACAGGAGAGAATTCGAAGCCGAAAACTTGCTGCAAAACCAAAGACTGGCAACAAAAATTGACTGCTCAGGAAATACTCAGACCAGCAAAAAAATCTTTAGAAACAAAAAGACTTGACAAAATCTTGGAAAATTAGGGTATACGTGACTATGTCAATACACAATGGCGTGCATACGTGATTTAGCCCGAAGAAACCTACGTATACGTGGGTTCATATGGAGAAACTTGCGTACATATGCTACTATAACCTGACAAAACTGTGTATATAACAATTCACAAGAAAAAGCAAAAAAGAGTTTTGAAGAAACTTCTCAGACTTAAATTTTGAGTTCCTACAGGAACAGACAGACCAGCTATAGCAAGAACAATAATGGTTGAGGCTTGATTGGCTTAAATTAACTTAAACTAGGAACAACAATATTGTTGTCCCCAGTGGAGTCGCCAATTTCGTTGAGGGACAAAGTTCCCTAGGATTTTGGGTCAACACCCTAGCAAAGCGGGGGTTATTTATAGTAAATAACAAGCATTCCATATAGTCGTGATACCTAAATAAGCAAACTACGTGAAGAGAGGTGCACCTAGGGTTCCTTTACTCAAGTAGATCCATCTAGGGTTCAAAACCTCTTGGAGTTCCTCTCGATCCTTGAACCAGCAAAACAACCAATTCAAAGAAGCATAGTGATATATGGACCAAGTATCATATAAAATCAACTTCATAACATATTGAAAGATGGTTAGTTACACAATTGAAAGAATTATTCATATGTAAACCATGACAATAACAACATATGGATAAAGAAGATTGATTTCGAGAATAAGACAAATGTTTCTTTATTGCAGATAACTAAAACAAAGCAATGAATGATATCACCTGAATCTTCCTCTTGCTGGCTCCAAGCAGAACCATCCTCTGGGTCCGTCCAATCCCAAGTCTTCAAAAGGCTCCTGCCATGACTCAGACAAAGATATCTGAACTAGTGAAATGACATCATAACTCAAGGAAACAAGGGTTTCCTATAGTGGGGGAAGTGCTGAAAGCACAAGGATCTTCAGACTTGATCAGGGATAATCTCGGCAGAGTAATTTTCTTTCTCTTCTCTCCTCCTTTAGGCCTTCCCATTGGAACCTTTTTATAGTTCTCCCAAAGTAGTTTTCTAGTTTGGAATTCATTGGAAACAGTTGGTCCATGGGCACTAATAGACAATCAACAAGTAAAACCCATGATCTTTGCCTGAAATTAAGGAGATTTAATTTTTTTAAGTGTTTTTAAGACATATACGTAGGTTGGGTATACATTTACCCATGTGAACACGCTTTTTGTTTAGGGAAATATCGCGTACAGGGAGTAAAACACTGTTTTTTAAGTATTTGGACCAAGTCTGGAAGGAGGGGTTGCCCTAGGCCATAAATACAGTATCACAAATATCAAGGGTGAGAGTCACCAATTCTATTCAGGGACAAAGTCCCCTAAGGTTTTGGGTCAACACCCTAGCAGAGCGAGGGTTCTCTAAAGTAAAAAACAAGAATTCCACACAACCATGATACCTAAATAAGCAAGCTACATGAAGAGAGGTGCACCTAGGGGTCCTTCGTTCGGTTAGATCCAGCCAGGGTTCAAAACCTCTTGGATTTCCTCTCGATCCTTGAACCTACAAAACAACCAATTCAAAGAAGCATAGCAATATATGGGCCAAGTATCATATAGAAATCAAATTCATAACGTATTGAAATATGGTTAGTTATAAAATTGAAACAATTATTCATATGCAAACCATGACAATAACATCATATGAATAAAGAAGATTGATTTCAGGAACAAGACAAATGTTTCTTTATTGCAGATAACTAAAACAAAGCAAGGAATGATATCACCTAAATCTTCCTCTTGTTGGCTCAAAGCGAAACCGTCCTCCAAGTCCGTCCAATCCCAGGTCTTCAAAAGGCTCATTCTTGACTCACACAAAGATATCTCAACTGGTGAAATGACATCATAACTCAAGGAAACAAGGGTTTCCTGTAGTGGGGGAAGTGCTAGAAGCACAAGGATCTCCAGACCTGATCAAGGATAATCTCAATAGATTAATTTTATTTCTCTTCTCTCCTCCTTTAGGCCTTCCCATTGATTTTATACTTCTCCCAAAGTAGCTTTTTAGTTAGGAATTCATTGGGAATAGTTGGGCCATGAGAACTAATAGGTAATGAATAGGTAAAACCCGTGATCTTTGCCCGAAATTAAGGAGATTTAATTTTTTTTAGTTTTTTAAGACATATACGTGGGTTGGGTATTACCGACCCATGTACACACGTTTAGCTTAGGGCAATGTTGCGTACAGGGAGTAAAACACTACTTTTAAGTATTTGGACTAGGTCTGGAAGGAGGGGTTGCCCTAGGCCATAAATGCAACATCACAAATATAAAGGGTGAGATTTGGAGCTATAACATTAAATCTTCAGTTTTTATGGTGGCCTATGAAGTTGTGGTCCCCTATGCTACTCAGTGTTTTTTTTGCAGCTCCTTTTCTCTAGCAGCAACTTATTTCTGCTGCACAACTTTCTCCCTGGTGGAAGCCTTCTGTGCTTCCTTAATTTTCTTTGTTGTCATCGTCTACGTGGTGGTATCCTCCACGGATTGAATTGCACCTGCACCAGCATCTAATGGGGTAAGCCATTCATTTGGCCACTTGGTCACAATCCCAGCTATGTCTTCCTTGGTCATCGAGTATGGCAACTTGTTCCATGACTTTCAGGGATCCCTCCTTGCATGAACATGCAAATTATGGAAGTCTTTCTTCAAATCAGCTATGGATTCATACTGGGCATATAGTGTTGATGACAGCCTCAGCCTTTGGCTAATCACCATAAGCAAAGCCATCTCAAATAGGACCCAACATATTTTCGCCTCAATGACCCATGTGGGGTCCTTTGTAGCCCAAAGAAAAGTGAACTTCGCTGTCTCCGAAAGGTCTGACTCATGGGGATGAAATCACCTATCTTTCGGAGTCCTCCATGCCACCAGAGATATCAACAATAGTAAATGCATAATGAGACACCTTTCCCTTGTCCTAGGCCTTCCTTCAGTTATCCAAGAATTCCTTTCATAAGTATTCATCCCAGTTATATTGGACTCCTTTGGCGCACTGCGCAACCAAAGATATGACTAGTTTCGGAACTTCGTTTGTGCGAAAATTATGCATGATCTTTCCCGCCAATATCTAAATGGAAAACTACACAATGGGATCAGAGATAGAGTGGATAGGGTATCCACACGACTTATTTATTAGGCCAAACTCACTCTTCATCTAGTCTGCAAGTTTCATCTCCAACGTCTTTCCCCCAAATGCTTCTGTCAGATCCACTCCTTGATATGGAAATGAGGTGATCCGGTGGACCAGCATGTCCATGATCAGGATGGGTTCTGCCAAACAGAGATATCCATCATGCACTAATGTGAGTAATTCGTGCACACAAACAATGTTTATGTTGGTGTGACTAAAATGCGGCACCTAGAGCACGTTCAGGAGCCCTGAAGCCCCAACACCAACTACCCACTTCATCAGCTCCAACCACCTAACCTTCGATTCCTCATAATATACCTTAGACAGGTATTTGGTGGACACAAATTGGGGGAAATTTTCATGATCCCCTAAGTGAAAATCCTCCATTTTTAGGGTCGGTATGCGGGCCAACAACATGCCCTCAAACACCACCTTCTTTGACAATAATGGTGTAGAAACCATGAATTTTGCATTGTCTATATCTTTAGGCACTTTATTTGTGGCCTTACATAGTGGGATATACTTCTGCAACTAATTCATTGGTTCACCCTCCTCGACATCAATTTCCTCTACGCCTCCATGCAATTATTCCTCCTCCAAAACCATTGGCGCAGTCAGGTGTTAAGATCGATCCATCTACCCTTCGAGCATATTTCCATGGGATTTTTCCAGAGTCACTACCTCACCGAGACTTGCTACGGTTTCTTTTGGTTCTTATATGTCACCTTGGAAGCAGAAGTTCGAGGAACAAAAGCCTTAGGTCTAGGAGACCTAGGCGCCATAGTGGGAAATCCCATAGGGATAGATGGCGTTACATTCATCTCAGGGGGAGTTGCAATCATGCTGTCAAATATTATCTTACAGTGCCAATCAAGTAAGTTGGAAATCTCTCATTGTGAAGGAATTTCCTCCCAAGCTGGACCAGACATACAGTTGAAAACTTGACACAGAGCAAGGTAAAAAATATTAATGCAAACTCTTAGGAAGGGAAGTGTTCGGATGTAGGGTGGCATGCTGTATTTATAGCTAAATTTGAATTCAAATCCAAATGTTGCCTCCAATTTTCTATCACTAATGCATATTTGGTGGGAGATTTCCAAACATATGCTCCATAAATGTGTCTTCCCCACTCCTTCTAATGGAAAATTTTCCATCCAATCATCTAGAGTACTTCCAACGGTCACTTTCTAACCATGTCGTGTGATACCAGGCCTTGTGGCACAAAGCGTTCGATGCAGCTCCCCCTACACCTTACTTCCCTCCATTAGATAGCCCCCTTAATGTGGCCTTCCCATTTTTGGGCAGTGTAGTTGATAGTCCCATACTTCCTTGCAGATGCTTGGAGTACTAAGACTACCCCACCATCATATAGTCATTACGTAGGGGTAGGATCACCCTGGTACAACTTCAATCGTCTACCATTGACCTTTCCTGAAAATAATTCTTCGTTTAGCTTCACGAGCTAAACTTTTCCACCATCAATAATTTCCTTCACAACATAGCATCCCAGCCAATGCATTTGAAACTTCCCAGGGAATTTTGTAAATTTACTTTCATATAACAATACTATATCATTAATTTGGAAGGTTCTTTGTTTTATATGGTGATCATGCCATGCCTTTTCGTCATTTTTTTGCACCTATTGATGAAATATTGTTAGGAACTGATCTTCTTCCAGTTCTACTGGTGTTGGCTTGTTGGGGACTGACCCAAGTTTAGAAGTGATTTAGTGAAACAAATCCCGAAACTATCAACCCTTTTGAAAACAGTCTGTTGTGTGCAGACTGAGGTATCACCCAAGGTAGTATGGGAGGTTGTTGGAACCAGGTTTCCACACCCTAGGGATGTTTTGATGAACTCTAGGAAGTTCATGAACCGCACTTGCGTGCTTTTGCAACCGTCTATCTTTCGTAACTTGTGCAACTACTTCCACGCAGCTCTCTAAAGAGTGCTAAGAGGTGTTTTCTAGATCCTTTATCCTTGTTGTACTATTATTATAGATATTAACCCAAATGTGTGGGCCCAATATTCTCATTAATCGTTCAACATTCATAACAAGTGCACGCAATCATAAAACTATAAAGAGATGCATAAATATAACAAAAGCAAAGACGCACAACATTTCAGAATCAACTTATCTTTTATTAGTTCTCTGTCCAAGTAAAATCCCAGCTCTTCCCTGGGCACTTAGCTGCAGGGGTCCACGCACTCAGCTACAGACTCTACTAGGCCACTACGCACTCAGCTCCATAGCCTCTACCTATCACTATGACCCAATACCTTCAGATCTACTTCTAACTTCTAACCATGCCATCACACTTAGAGCCTCGCTCTATTTATACAATCCCATGCTCCGCTGACCATGGCTAGGCCGACACATTTTACATTAAATTACATTATCTTAAGGTGCACAACCCTAGACTCTTGCGCTTCGCACCTACATTTTGCAAGGTATTTACTACACTTGACCAAAATTCGGGCTTCAAGCCTGTTATGCGGGGATCCGCTACCCAATAGGCCCCCAACATAATCATTGCAACTCATCTCGAGTCACTCTGTTGGTGTGGAAATCTTTGCACAAAGTTCTTCCAACTGTGTCTAGGCTATGCGAAGGTCCGCAATGCACTACTTTGCCGTCTGTTGGATCTGTTCTACTCGCTCGGGTGAATGCTCACTGTCAGGGTCAAATCCCTGTCTTAGGTCATGCATCGCTTTCACGTGTGCAAGTTTTCTGTTGATGTCAGCCATAACGAGGAAGGCCTCATTGATTTAAGGTTAGACGCATGCTTTAAGTACTACCTCCTTTTGGCATGCTATGTCCACTTGTTCCTTCAATGGCCTTGCCTATTATAGCCTTCTGAGTCACATAGTTAGGACTACTATATACATCATCCTGCGCACACTATCATATTTCATCTGAAGCTCTCAGCCTCTGTTTCCAACTGCTATATGGTGGGATCCTCCTATAAGGTTGTGAGGACCCCAAAGGATTCTTCCAACAAAGTGGTACAACTCTCCACTACCTGGTTAATTTCTCCCATCCCTTTTCAAATATTCTTGATGCACTATTCTCAAACTTCTGGGGGCGTGGAGGGTTGCACCTTTAATTGTAGTTTAGTAACTTGTAAGTTGAGGTCTAGCTGGATCCACATAGCTTCCTCCTTTGCCTCACATAATCTGCTAGCCAATTTGTGGATCTGTATTCCTATTGGTAGATCTATCACAATTTCTAGTTCTAGGACATAGCGACATGCTTCTTCTATGATCTACTCCAACTACTGATTCTACGCCACCACTTCATCACGTTGTAGGCTAAGCTGTTCGATGTTGATTCATTGTTCACTTAGCATTTTCACTGCATGTCCCTCCCTAGCACAGAGTTCTGTTGTCACTCCATCCTGTAGCTGGTATAAAGTATCCCGCAGAAGAGCAACCATGTTTAGGCTGAGTGCCTTGATTCGTCCTACTATGGCTCTATCCTTCATGCTATCCACTGTAAGTGCTCTTACCGGCAGCCTAACAGTGTCAGCCATCTTGGCCCATAATAGCTGCTCTATTACTGATGTTTCCGCGACACAGTTGGTGACTACCATCCCCTCTTGTGGGGGCCACACCTGAATTCCCTGTAGTTGTTCCCTAAGGGCCCCCAACACATTTTGTTGCTCCACCTTTGCTTCTTGGAGTACTTCCCTGGTGACCTTGTGAACTATGTCACTAATGTCGTATAGATCATCCTATGTCAGTGTAATAGGCTCCCCATCCAGTTTTGATGCCTTGGTCTTCTTCCGTGGTCCTGTTCATTCCGTATTGCGCAGCCGTTTCAGTTGTATTGATGTTGTGCTCAGGTCAGTGCCTTCTACCATGTTTTCTATCCCCTATCCTATTGTCAGATCCGAGCCTCTTCCCTCCTACATCGTGGTTGCCCCAGTTACCGGTGTTGTTGTTGCTTTGTCTGCGGCCTTGGTCTACTCCACGGCGGCGTTCGCTACATCGTGGGAAGCCCTTACCTCCTCAACGAATTGCTTGTTCCACTTCTGTTGTGCCAACATCATGGCAGCATCCTTCTGTCTTTAAATTGTCATCTCATCGTGCGCTGCCAAATAGGGGGTGCACCACTCAGGTGGCCATGATTTGAGCACCATGAAAATAGCATCATCAATCGCCATGAAGTGGAGTTTGGTCCATTACTTCTCTAGATGGTTCTACACCTTTATATACACATTGTGCATATCTTCCTTAAAGTCTGCAAAACTCCGTAGAATATCATATATCGTGGGGGATAGGCACAGTTGTTTGTTGATCCACATCCATACGCTTGCCTCCATGAGTATCCAGAAGATATTGTTCTTGCAGATCCGTGTGGTTTCCCTTGTCGCCCATAGCGATGCATACTTTGCTGCCTCTAACAAGTCTTGATCAAGAAGAGGAAAGTGACTATCCTCCGACAATTTTGCTTTAGTGCACACTGGATAAATGTCCTCCTCCATTTCTTCATCTGCCTTGATTTCTTCTACGAACGCTTGGAGATCCTCTTCCTCGTCATCTGTCTCAAGATTAACAGTTTTTCCCTTGTCTTCCATAGACAATTTACTGCACCTTAGATTTAGTGGGCACATGCAGACTAGTCCCACTGCCTTTGGATCTGTCCTAGGCCTCGACATCTGAGGTGATTCTAGAATTTACGGTCCTACCTGCAGTGAAGGGCTCTGGTCAGTTTCTTTGGGGGTAATTTTGACAAAGCCCACACCTCTCTTGGTAATTGTCATCTTCTTTGGGTTTTCTACAGTTGTTTGTGACTTTGGAGGCTCAAAAATCACTCGGCCTCAACAATGTCAACTCTCTTTAATAGCTCAAATCTCAAACAAACAAGTGTTGTCTCCTGGTCTGCCTTGGTAGTTTTGTAGCATCCTTTGAATTTGACTGTTCCCCCCATTTCTGAGTAATTAATGAATTCTTGGTGGCAAATCGTCCCAAATATATTTTCGACTTCGTGACTTAATTACCTATTGTCTACTCTTCATTGCCTTAACTTGGACATCTTGTCATGAATAGTGACACCAATGGTAACATCACAACCTACTCATATGGCAACGCAGTCTCTTATGCAAGGTCACGACCCTTGTGACATACTGATCCTATGTGTAATGTCCTTGTCATGTAGCTCCCATGCAGACTCTTTTATAGTCTGACGCTCTCTCTCAATTGCTTGGAGCACTGGAACTGTGCTTCTTATGGTTAGTCGAGTGGTCGCACCATTGGTGCGAGGCTCCAATTCACCTTCCTTAGTTAGCCTCATGCCAATCAGCGTCTCATGTTCCTCCTTATGTAGTGCAGTCCCTTGTTAAATTTGTCTAGTAAGGTGTGGTTGCATCCATGGTAGCAGAGCCAAACATTCTCGGCGACAATATTCTAAGGCAGTGGTATGGCTTCCCATATCTTGTCCTATCCTTCTATCGACACAACATGCTTGCGTGATTTCGGTTTCCAGTTTTCTGATTTCTGTGTTCATTAACATGCTTGCGTGATTTCGGATTCCAGTTTTCTGATTTCTGTGTTCATTAACATGCTTTTCTGCTTCAGTAGTACCCAATAGTCTTTGAGTTCATGAAGCTCAAGGCTCCCTCATCGAATGGCTTCTTGAATCTGCATATGTTCATCCTCATGTGTTGTCCCAATTATGGGAGTTATGGTGTGAGGATTCTTTTCCAAAACTATGGCCCCGATGCTACTCGTCATCTTCATAATCATTTCCACACTCTGGTTCTTTTTCATGGCCCTATAGGCCCATCAAACTGCTGGCACACGTAGTTCCCAATCAGTCTGTCCCTCCTGGTAAACCCTATTCAATATTTTTCTTACCTTCAGGAATGATTCTACATGGAACCTCTGTGGGGTGCATTCACTTTTCCTGTTACTGCGACTGGTTTTGATTTTCGATCGTTAGTCTCGGGCATGCTCGCACAGTACTCGTTTGCACCCATCGACATAGGTGGGTGTGTAGGCTGCTTTGTCCTGGTGGCCTGGCTCTCGTTCACCATTGGACGTAAGCACATATGCCTCCTACATTCATGTATGTTTACAATGTTCTTCTAATGTGTACTCCACCATCGTGCGAGTGTTGTGTGCAGTGCCTATTCCAGCGCACCATACGTCTGTTGTTTCAGTACTGCATTTTCAAATTTGTCCAAGAATTCATCCATCGTTGTTACTCCATAATATGTTGGCAATTTCCTTTCCTCTGTCGTCACGCAACGCAATGATCTAATCATCATGTTGTAATTCAGCATTGTCACTTCGTGCAACCGGTTTTGCCAGCGTTCTACTTCTTCGTCTGAATCTGAGGTACAGGAGTTATCACACTCCCATGAGATTCTCCCATTTACATTCAGGTTCACCCAATCCTGGTCTCGCACCATTATTTGGTAAATATAATATAGCTCATCATCACTTTCATCATCGCGCACTGGTTCAGTGTAACGCGCTCCCTCGGCTGGGTCTAACTGAACTACTACACAAATGGAATTTTTCTCAAATATCATCTTTCGCTTCTTCAAGGTAATGACTCCATTCATATTAGTGGCCTAGTCTATTTCTGGCAATGCGGGATAAGGGTTGTTGTCATCGACAATCTCTATTACTTCAAAGTCCGTCTGTGTGCTCATGCCTTCGATATCAGCTATTACCCCTTGCAACCTTCCCATGGCAAAAATCTTCTATTGGTTCACCATTCATAATTGAATAGGGGACCACTGTAATATGGGCCTACCCATATGTTCCCATGTTTGCTTCGGTAATACATTCACATCTGAACCCAGATCTAGGATTACTTCATCCATTTCATACTCGCTAATCTACATTGTCAATCTCATTTCCCTCCCGGTGCGCAATGCATGCTTTCCCAATTTTATGAAATATGTGAGGTTCCCCTGACCCTATGCATCTGGTGATCAATTCTTATAGTCCCTTAACTATGTTATTGTCACACAGTAGTTTCATGCACGTCTCCAAAAAGGTAGTAAGCATAGAAGGATCCATGCCTGGATCTAGTTGATCCTTACGACTTGAAGTGGAGGCCTCCGCGAAGCTCTTCTTAGCTTCCATGAACATCTCCTTTATGCATTCTAGGTCAAACTCAGGTTCCTTTATAGGAGCCTTACAAACCCATGTATCTTCCTTAGGCTACCTCCCCTATGGTCGCACTGCTTCTAAGCATCATGTTCACATTTGGGTCTTCTTCGTGTAGTTTAGGCCTCATCATTTGGATATTCTGAGTTGGAGGAGGCTAGAATAGCCCTTTCTCATGCATCTGTGTGATCAATGTAGGACAATCTACTGCTTCATAATCAAACTAGGCACAGTATGAATAGAATATTCTCATCGGGTTGGTACAATCGCGGGCGTAGTGCCTTGGTCGCCCACAATTATAGAAAATTAACTATCTGTGGCCCCTTCCTGGTCCCATTCCTCCTCATCTTTCACCTTGCCCCTGAAATATAGTGTGCGCCATCCCCACAGCTAGGTTCAGGCGTCTTGCTTCTATCTGCATTCTATAGGTTGGGGTTCGATCCATCATTGACTCATAGCTGCAACAAGTATGCTTTTCGTGACCTACTGACCTGCAGAAATTACAAAACAATTATTAGGGAGTCTGTGTATACTTCTGCAACAAATGACAATTATATGTCATGTGTTTTCCTCCTATTTGAAAGATCGCACACCATAATATGGGTGTCGCACTTGGCCCTACCCATGCCTCCGGTCTCAACGGCATTGACTCTCCTTCTGCCAAGTAGTTCGTAAATACTGTATAATGGTCTTTTTCATGGCCCTGGCCTTTGCATTTTACGCATAATACTTCCTCACGCGCTTCTGGCCGTGGTGCCATACTCTACTTCAAGCTCTCCATTTCCAAGCACAGATTGTGTAGTTGCACATGGATTTGTTGAACTCCCAACCCTGGATCCTGTATCGGTGTCTCATGCAACCTCATTACCATTTCCAATGCTTTGGCCTTGGTAGAAAGTTTATGTTGCAACAGTTGCATCCTCAGGTGTGGTGTTAGAGATGCCACAAACCATGCACAATGTTGTGCATCCATGAGCATCATATTAGCCTCGTGGATCGTACTCTTCAGTCGCTAATCCAAATCCGAGGGGGTCTTGCTTAGAAGCGTCACGATCTCTTTGAACCCAATGATTGATTTTGTCTCTAATTTCGGTCGGCTAAATTCTTTGTTCAACGCATTCTGGATCTCTGCTATCTCTACATTTAGGTGGTCATTAGAGTGCTTCATATACCATGTCAATGTGTAATCCTACAGTGCGCTCACCAATGTAGCCTTCTTAATGTTGTCATCCATGACCCCTTTTGCTTCTCACACTGCTCTTACCACGAACCAAAACTAGTATGGATCCTCATTCCCTACTCCTCTGAATACGGGTAGCTTGATCACACTTGGCATGCTAAACTACGGGGTTGGTGGGGGTGGAGTGGGTGGAGATGGAGGTGAAGGAGGTGAAGTGAGTGGTGGCATGGGTGGAAGTGGTAACTATGGAATGTGCTGCCTTATCAAACTAGCTGCACTTCTCAGAGAGACTTGAGCGAGCTCTTCCTCGCTCTCTCGCGAAGGTGAAATGAAGAGATTATTTCCTACTTTCGTGCTACCTTTGTATATCTTTCCACTCCGCGTCGTTCCAAAAATTAATGTATTCACATAACCCACTTTTCACATAACAACATCTTAATCCAGGTATTCGAAGATTTTTAGTACTTACCTCGCCATCTCTTGAGAAAATGTCATTCTGCTTCAGTGTAGCTCATGGTCATATCTATTGCAAACATAGTGATAAATCCACCTATTATCTAGTCGAGCCAATGGTCCACAGCTCGTGCGATCTTATCTCTAGATGCCTCTAGTCTGCGTACTAATTCCGGATTCCACAATATCGGTTGGTCGAGATTATACTTTCCCTGGCTATCTGCTAACCTTGAGATCCACTCTTACAGTTCAGAAGGAAAGGATGTGAAGAATATTTCGTGGATTTCCATATACACATAGCGATCCAGCCATCTTTTCTCGAATACCTTTGGAGTTTTGTTTTCCTGTGTCACAAACTCATGAATATTCTTGTCCAACCACTCTTCAATTTCCTTTTTTATTGGGTTCCAGTGGCACAACATCATACATCCTTTAAGCAGATCCTAGTCCCGGAAACGAAACAATTTGTTGGGTTGTTGGGGCCTGACCGAGGTTCAGAAATGATTTAGCCAAACAAATTCCGAAACTACTAGCCCTTTTGGAAATAGTCCATGGTGCGTGGACTGAGGTCTCACCTGAGGTAGTATGGGAGAGTGTTGGAACCAAGTTTTTGCACTCTAGGGATGTCTTGATGAAATCTAGGAAGTTCGTGAACCGAACCTGCACACTTGCACTGCTCCGCGTAGCCGTCTATCCTTCGCAACTTGTTCAACTGATTTCGTGCAGCTCTGTAAAGAGTGCTAAGAGGTGCTATCTAGATCGTTTATCCTTATTGTGCTATTATTATATATCTTAACCTAAATTTGTGGGCCCAATGTTCTCATTAATCATTCAACATTCATAACAAGTGCACACAATCATAAAACTGTAAAGAGATGCATAAATATAATACAAACATAGACACACAATATTTCAGAATCAACTAATCTTTTATTAATTCTCTATCCAAGTACAATCCCAACTCCACCCTGCGCACTCATCTGCAGGGATCCGTGCACTCTGTTGCGGACTCTACTTGGCCTCTGTGCACTCAGCTGCAAAGCCTATACCTATCACTATGACCCAATACCTTCAGATCTACTTCTAACTTATAAACATGCCTTCACATCTATCTGTTACTTCTCAAAAACTAATAGTGACTTTAAACTTAGAGCCTCACTCTATTTATACAATCCCATGGTCCGGGGACCATGGGTAGACCAACACACTTTACATTAAATTACATTATCTTAGGGTGGAAAACCATAGACTTTTGCGCTCCCCACCCACATTTTGTGGGGTATTTACATTACACTTGACCAAAATTCGGGCTTCAAGCCCCAAAAACCTGCTATGGGGGGATCCACTACCTAACAACTAGGTATGTGAGATGCTCCTCCATAGTATCACAAATAACCATATCTATCAATGTTGTAATCCGCAGACTTGGCACAATGTATTCTATGGGCATTACAACCTCCTTCCCATATACTAGTCGGAAAGGGGTTTGGCCTATCAAATTTTTACAAGTGGTCCTACACCCCCAAAGGACTCCTGGTATGCACACATCCCAGTCATTCCTCTTCATGTTGCAAACCTTGGTCAACGCACTCTCCAAGATTTTGTTGAAGGATTCTACCATATCATTAGCTTGAGGGTGATACAACATACTCTTCTGATGATATACCTGGAATTCTTCAAGCATCACAACAATTGTTTCGTTTAAGAAGCGCATGCCCCTATCTCTCATTAAAATTTTAAGGAAGCCAAACCAGGATAAAATAAAATCAAAGATGAAATTTGTAGTGGTAGATGCACTATAGTCCTTTACTAGTTGTAACCCCTCTCACCGTGTCAGGTATTCAGTCACTGTAATAATGTATCGTGCCCTGGTCTTTTTCCCTAGTGGCTGAATTGGACCCACAATGCCTATTGCTCATGCATCAAACACCTATAAGGTTATTTGTAGATTTAATGGAAACTCATCCCTTTGCAATGGTCTCCCCATGCTCTGACAACAATTTCATGCTCAACAATATATCTTCGAGTCCTTATGCACAGTTAGCCACCACAACGCTGCATGCAAGGTCTTTTGCGTAGTCGCTCTTCCTACATAATTCCCTCCCGCTATTCTTCCATGCGCTTCTGCAAGATTTCTTGGTTTTTCATACTCTAGGACATATCTGCATAATATCTCATCAGAACCCATTTTGTACAAGTGTTCAGTGATCACAGATAAGTCAACCGCTCGAACCACCAATTCTTTCTTTTATTGCACGACATGTCCTTTTGGGGCTGTTTTAGTAGACAAAAACAAAATTATATCATGGAAGTGATCATCTATGACACGAACAACAAAGAACTGCATGTCAGGTAACCCTTCTTCCAAACTTGTAGGCTCATCACCAGTCCCAATCCTAGATAGGTGATTAGGACCAACATTCAGGCATAAGGGCTTTACAATCACCATAAAATCATATTCCTGGAATAACAACAACCACCTGCAAATCTTCCCCCCCAACACAAGATTATTAACTATTATTTTAGAGTAGAATGGTCTGTATACATTTTGAAGGGTGTGCCTAACAAATAGTGACGAAACTGTTGTAGTGCATACACCATTGCTAGTCCTTCACACTCTATAGTCGAGTATTTCTTCTCTACCTTTGATAATTTCCTACTCAAAAATGCTATAGGATGATCAATGTCTCCTTTGCCTAGTTGGGTCAGCACCACACCTAGTGAAATACAGGATGCATTGACATGAACATAAAACTCCTTTTTCCAATCTGAGAACACCAGAATGGGTGCGGTGACCATTTTCTCCTTAAAACTGTCTAAACTGCTCTAGAAATATTTGTCCCAGCAAAATGTTGCATCCTTCTTCAATAGTCTTTCCATTGGCACAGTTATTTTCACATGTGCCTTGATAAATTTTCTATAATATCCTGTATGGCCCAACATTACGTGCAATTGTTTTGATGTTCTTTGGGGCCTCCAAATTAATAATGAAAACTATCTTGGAAGGGTCTACTATCAATCCCTTCTTGCAAACCACATGACCCAACAATATTATATATGGTACGTAGAAGATGTGCTTTTTCAGGTTAAGGGTGATCTAATGTCTTCAACAAGTATCTAGCATGAGGCACAGGCTAGAAATAGGGCGCTTGACCAACCCAAACCCGGTCCAATCATTAAAGAAGACCTCTAAACATTTGTGGATAAATTCCTTAAAACCCACAATTGCCACACTTGAAAATATTGCAGGTGGATTCTTTAGTCCAAAAGGCATTACCGTATATTCAAAAAGACCCCATTCCATCGTGAATTTGGTCTTACTTTGATCCCCCAATGTGATCATGATCTGATGGTACCCTGATAACCCATCAATTAATGTGTAGGTTTCCTTCCCTCTAGCATTTTCCAACACCTTGTCTGTAAATGGTGTAGGGAATGGGTCATGGATGCATGCATCATTCAAATTCCTAAGGTATACATATATCTGAATTTCATCTTGCTGCTTCTTTTCTTAGACTACCATGGGACTTACTAAGTGTGATTCCTCCATAGGTTCAATGATCCCGGCTTCCAACATCTTATATAACTCCTTGTGCACCATTTCCTTATATTTGGGATTTAAGTGGTAGGGGAATTTCTTTATTGGCTTCGTATCTAGCTTCAAAGTAATCTTCATGAGGCAAAAATCCCCTACTATCCCCTCTAGATCAATGAACTTGGTGGGAAACAAGTCCTCATACTTTCACAGCAGCTCTGCGACCTTATCAAATGTATCATCATCCCAATAGTCACCTATCGTAGCAAACTTCAGCTACGCTTCTGATCAAATATTTACGGCTATGATATGTTAGGGATTTCTACCTTAGGTCCCTCAACCTCACATTGTCCTTCAGACTCAGGAATATTAATGTTTATGGGTTCATCTTCTCTTTATTTTGTAGTTACATTATAACATTCCAGTGCATGGCACAACTACGTGTTCCAATATGGTTAAACCCATTCTACCGATTCTTAGTATTTTGATGGTCACTGCTTTGATTTCTTGGAGCACCTCATCAATACATTCAAAGCCATCTTCAAATCTAAAAGTTAACAAGAATATTTCCTTCAGGATATCCCATTCAAACATCCCATGTCACAACTCAGTTTCCGATTGGACTTCATTGTTGGTTCGACCGAAATACTTGCTTGGGGTTGGGGTTGTTTAGCTCCCTCGTTTTTTCGGGTTTCCCCATCGCAACGGTGAGTCTTTTCCTATGTATGATCATAAGGCCCACCATTACCATACCGAGAGAATGTCGAAGTAAGGTTGAGAAGTACCAATTCATTGGGATGGTATCTAAAGTGTGACAAAACATGTGAACCCATTCTGGTTGTGGTTCATCTCCCCATGTTTTATTCCATTGCACCAAATGTGCATGTGGATCATTCTTCCTTGTGTATTTCTCTATCATATGGGTATTGGCGTACCCAAACCTCAACTTCATCCTTCTATGATATTCTTTCCAATAGGCAAAGCTTTCCCTATGTGTACCCCAACAATGGGCATGCATACCTCATAGTGCTAGACCTAGCACTTAGAACCGATGCTCTTCTAGCACATCCCTTTCAAACTTATTGAAAAAAACATTAACATCTTATAACCCATCATAATAAATTAAATTTCGTACCTCGGTAGATATGCATCGAGGTAATTTTTTCAACATATTACAGTGCAACAAGGAGACTTCATGTAATTGGTTCTACCAATGCTCGAGCTCTTCATCAAAATCTGAAGTGCATGAACTATCCCTTTCACATGTGATTCGTCCATCTGATGTAGGATTGATCTAGTCATCATCATGTGTAGTTATCATGTATATCTGATCAAGATCATCATCCTCCTCATAATCGTGGACCGGTTCAGTATATCACACACCTTTAGTTGGATCCAATGGAACAATGACCCAAAGCTCCTTTATTTCGAACACCATTCTCCTCTTTTTGAGATTAATAATTTAATCCATATCAAAGGGACAAAAAATTCCTAAAAACACAGGGCAAGGGTTACTTTCGTCAACTATTTTGATCACTTCAAAATCAGCTAGGGCATTTACTCCTTCAATATCTAATGTGACCCCATACAGGCGCCCCATAGGAATGATCTTTTGCTGGTTTCCCATATGTAGCTGGATAGGAGACCATTGCAGTGTAGGCCTCCCCATTCTTTTCCAGGTTTTCTTCAACAGAACATTTGCATCAGATCCTAGATCAAGAATTACATGGTCCATCTCATACTCCCCAATTTGTGTACTTAGTCTCATCTCGTGACCTGTTCGCTTCTTACTTTTTCCCACTTTGAGTATTGTGTGTCGGTCTAGAGGAGTTTTCATATTACCTGTACAATTATCAATCATATCCTTTAGTCCTTCTACCACCTTTCTATCCCCTATAATCTTCATACAGGTCTTCAAAAATGTTGCTAGCAGTGAAGGGTCTACATTTTGTGCACTATTGTTTCCTTGAGGCTTCTCCTGACTTCTTGAGGTAGAAGCTTCTACAAATGTCATTTTAGCTTCCATAAAAGTTTCCTTTGCATGACTTAGGTTGAACCCAACTTCCTTCTCATCATCCATGTGTACCCATCCTTTAGCCTTCAATTGCTTCCCCTTATCTTGTCCTATGGCTATACCACTTCATGTCATGATATTGATGCTAGGATCCTCTCTGTGAGGCTCCACTATCATCATTTGGATATCTTGTGAAGGCTTTTGATCTTTATTTTATTGCATATTTACTATAAGTAGTGGGAAATATTCTATCACATGGTCAAAATTCTAGAAATACTGACAGGAGGGGTGTGTTAGATTCTGACAGTCGCGTGCAAAATGGCCTGCCTCTCCACAATTGTAACAAATAACCTATCTGCAACCGCTTCCATCTCCTCCTCCTCAGCCTCTTCCTCGACATTGGAATCCTCTACATGCTACACCAACACCCTAATATTGAGGCCTATTTTCCACCTAAATTCTATATGGAGGGGTCCTCTCCATCATTATCTCGTAACTTCATCAGTTGCGCTCATCATGTCCAACCAATTTGTAGAAATTATAAAACAACTATTGCGGGGTGTGCACAAACTTTTGCAGGAGATGATAGTTATCAGTCAAATGTTTCGTAGAGATTTGACAAAAAATGCACCATACAAATACTCCTATGCTTGGCCTTGCAGTGTTTTTTGGCTACAGGGGGAGAGAACCTCCCCCAATAAGATAATTCTGGTATACTAGACAATGGTCCTGATGAGCCCCAGAAATGGGTAATTATATGGGCTCATTCAGCCTCCTCATTCGAATTAATCCACCATTCTCATTAGTTTATTTCATGTTTTTTATTATATTTATGCTAATAGAGTGAATTGGGTTAGTCATTATGCCAAAATGTCTAATGTGTGCTTTATGCATATTTTTGGTCAATTTTGAGACAAAATAAAGGTTTAATGAGCACTTGGCAACCAAATTCGTGGAAGAAAAAGGGAGAGGATTTGTAGGAAGGTGTCCCCTTCATTTATGAGCCCTTACCTCGAATTCTCCATGAACAATTTGGAGTACAAAGCCAAAGGGAAACCAAGCAAGTCAAGTAGGATTGTTGTTATCTTCAGTTCTAGGAAGCCAAGTTCCTTGATTTTAGGAGGACTGTTGGAGGTCCCCATTTGTATAAATAAGAAGGCTTAGGGCCTCAGTCTTTTTGGTTATATTTTAGTTAGATTTTAGTCAGTATTTTAGCTATTGAACAGTTTTTTTTTGTACTTATTGTAGCTCTGCATTTCAGGTCATTTTCAAGCTCTTGTTGTAAACAGTTTTGTGCATGATTATTTTTTGAGTAATGAAGATAAATTTCACTTTGTACCAGCTCTGAGATTTCTTAGGAGGTTGTAGCTCTTGGGGTTGGGCCCAAACCAAGTGCCAGTACCTTCTTTGTGTACTTTTATGTGTTTTCCTTGCATTCATAGAAGAATTTCTGTTATTTAGGTTAAGATCTTTCTTTGTTACTTAGGTTGTTTTTGATGATTACATTAGCTTTTCATGCTTCAGATTGATTTGACAGTTTGGTAATAGAAAATATCTGCAAAAAGGACATCAAGCAATCCTTGATCTCATCTCTCCCTCCTTGGGACCATGAGCTGAGACCAAGGCATACTTGTTGCCACAAAAACATTGTTTTTGCCTTTCAATGCAATTGCTAGTGTTAGATTTTTAGTTGGAAAATTTGATACCAGCTGTACTTGCATGTTTAGACTTGTTATTGCTTAGTTTCCACAGTTATATTACATGATTTCCTATCTATAAACTTATGCTCATCATGTTTCTGGTTTCTAGGTCAGATTAGGTCAGAATAGATAGATCTCTAGTTTTTCTAGTCTTTGTTTGATTAGTTTTGGAAAATAGTGTGCAGAGCACCTATAATACATGCTTGCCTATCCTTCCTCCATCATATAGCCTACTCCAGCCCTTAATCCAAGATTCCTTCCCTTCATTTGCCACACTTTTCCAATTCGCTCTAATTTCTACATTCTTGTGCAACATTTCTCCCTCCATCCTTGAACAAATAAAACCCCCTTCATCACTCCTTAGCTTCATTTACTAGGTCCTCGACCCCTTCAAATCCTCATCAATCCTCCATTTCCACTTTCCCACAATTTTTCCACCATCAACCCTCTAAAATCCTCTTTCGGCTCTTGATGTAGAACTTCTTGTAAAACCCCTGCAGACTTCCTGTAGAAGTTCACGTGAGCAATTTTTTGAGATCTGATCACTGTGAAACACTCTGGAAGGGTGCTAGGGACCCCTTAGGCCCTCTTCTCACCTTCCCAACCTCTTGCAAGCGCCCACTCCATTTCCATTGCCAATAAACCCTTGCACAGTAAAAAATAGTTAAACCACATGCATAGTCATTCTGCAAAATTACTCAAAAATACAAAAAGATGCTTTTTCCATATTTTCCTTCAAAAGTAGCTTAGACACATGCATTTTACCTTTCCAAGAGTCAATGGCATCCATTTCAGCAATTTTCATCTCTTTTATTGCATCACTAGGGTTAGTGAAAGTAGGGTTTGTGGGTTTGCATTTCCTTTCATCTTTCCGCTTCTTTCTGCAAGTAGACTCGCCTCTTTTGAGTTAGATTTTGTCCATCACAGTTAAAAGCTTATTCTAAAAAATTATAAAAGTTGGCTTAGGCTCATAGCGAACATGTGCCAACTGATCAAGCGACAGCCTGCAATAAGAGCTAGTACTTGTGCATATAGCACTATCGCTTCCAAGTTTGTTACAAACTACCGGGTTGATAAAAGTAAAGAAGGGAGTTTTAGGAGTTGTAACATCATTACTACAATACTGGAGCCCACCATATTTTTGGCGCTGTTTCCGGGGAAGTGTCAAAGTATTTGTGATTGCTTCTTTTCTTCTATTTTTTTCTACAACATTCTGCTAAGTATTTTATTTCATTTCAAATTCTAAAATTTTCTTTTCATCAAGCGTAGATTAGCATTTCCTGCTTTCATTTCAATTCTGCAATTTCATTTTAGCAAGTGTACATTGGCATTTCTTGCTTTCATTTCAATTCTACAATCTCATTTCAGCAACATAGATTAGCCCTTTCCTTCTTTCATTTCAATTCTGCATTTTCATTTCAGCAAGATAGATTTTAGTTAGTTGCAGTTCAATCTATTTTAGTTTTGCAAGTAAAAGCAGAAAAAAGAAACAAAAATCAACCAAAAATATTTCCTTTCATGCCTTGCAGGAGTAGAGATCATTTAGAAAAATGTTTGCACAACATCCCCACTATTTCACATAGCCAACCTTCTCTCTTCTTCGGTGGCTACAATCAAGAAGCACCCTTAGGTAACAACTAGACATATTTGAAGAACCTATAGGGGAAGAAGAAGAAGAAAAAATTCCTCTAGAGCCCATGGCTGAAAACATAAATGTTGGGAGTAGTACCTTTTCTTCCAACTCATCCCTTTATGTTGGAAAAGGTGAATGTGAAAATATGCTGGAAGATTTCAAGAGTGAGATGAGGCAGTTTCTTGCCATGCAACTGGATACCTTACAGATCTAAAGGAAGAAAGAGGAAGCCGAGAGGGCTTTGGCCATATTTTTTCCTAGGTGCACTAGAAAGAATCCTAGGAACGAATGTCCATTGCACTCCATAGAAGTGTAGTTTGTCTATGAAAAAAACCATCCTACGAATCAACACCCTTCCTTGCCCGGAATTAAAGCTGCATATCAGAGGGCCAAAGGCACCACTAAACCACTATACTTCATGAACCAAAGGAGGCCACATGGACCCAAACCTTACTAGTAGGGAATGCAAGGGACATCCCAAACTTATTACAACCCCTATCAAGCCACTTCCATGCCTGCTCATCTTTCCTTGTCCACACCCCCTCCTTGGTCGTATCCATCTCAATACCATGCTCCTCTAGTTGCTCATTCGTTTCACCCCTACACTCAGCCACAACCTTAGTGGAATGCACCTTATCAAGGGTGGAGGCCCCAATACAACATTCCTCCCACTCCTTTTCCTCCACCACCTGCTCAACTGCAACCATTACCTTCTGCTCCACCAAGGCAACCCCAAATGCCTGCTCAACCGAACCCGAACCCAAATAACAGGCAGGCTCAACAAGTATATAATGGGAAACCACCTGCCCAAACACAACCCCATCTACGTCCATCTCAAATATACACCCCCACTCAACTACTCGTACCACAACTTCAAAACCCACACATCGGAGTAGCTCAACCCAATTACAATGTTGAGGCACAACATGTCCAAATGACTCCTCTTGAGCTCAGTGATATTCACCATAGCTCAAGAAGAGTATTGCAAGAAAGAGATTATATTAAAAGAATTGAAGGACCACATCCAGCAAAAGAAGATTCAAAAGAGGAGATCAAAGGACCATGGGCTGCACTCGATAAAGAGAAGACAACATAATCAGCGATTGAGAGAGCTCCCTCATGGTTACCATCAAATCCTCCATGTATCCATGAGAAAAATCAACGAAAAGAGGAAGATGTGAAGGGCATGATAGAAGAAGACACGAAGAATGATACAGATCAACAAAAGGACCAAGGACATCACAGCTATATTGAGATATGGTTCCAGACAGTCACTAAGTTGCAGCAATACTCTCTTCCTCAACTATGTTTGATCCCTTCAAAGTCAAATTGTTTAGTCTCTGAAATCCAGATACCTGTCAAAGCATGCATTTCAAGCCTCCACATCATTTTGTCTCTAATCTCAATGTGCACATGGCTCCATTCGAAGTATTCTTATACTTGAAAATGATTTTGTTTTTCAAGTAGGGTAGGGTAGAAAAAAAAAAAGGAAAAAATGAAAAATAAGTGAAAAAAAATAAAAATCCAAAGTGAAAGCCTCCCTGGAGGCACCTCAGATTGGCTCATTTATTGAAAAACTCCATGAGGCAGC
The DNA here is from genome assembly GCA_000404065.3 of Pinus taeda. NCBI lineage: Eukaryota > Viridiplantae > Streptophyta > Pinopsida > Pinales > Pinaceae > Pinus > Pinus taeda. Next base: position 149,233 of record APFE030395658.1, on the reverse strand, counting down.
CAATCGGTTATAAATAAGAGAAAAGAAAAAGGGAATAATATCCTTGGGCGAAAACCTCCCTTGGAGGCGCCGACAACAGGCAATTAGGGTGAAAACCTCCTTGAGGCGCCCTTGTTGTTTTCAAGAAAAAAAATGAATTTCCAATTGTGTTGTAGGTTTGCAGAACTTTAGGAAGCAGCAACAGGTGCCAAGAAAGCTCTGAAACCAATAACAACACCTATCCTACCTTCCCTCACCCTTCTCCATCATTCTTGACATCCTTTCCACCTCAATGTGCTTCTTTTCTGAAAACTGTGTTTTCTATAGGAGGATCCTGTAGAAATTACAGAGAGCTAGAAATGGACTTCAAAATCAGTTTGAGGAGTAGGGAAGCTTCATAAAGGGTTCATAAATCCTCCTACAGTCTTCAAACCCTTCTCCCATCATTTCCATGCCTGCATCACACTCGAAGCTCATTTTTCCTACCGTCCAAAAAACTACAGAATGCTCTGATACAAAAATACATAGAGTACAAATTTGTTTTTTCCCTAACTTGAAAATCGTGCATCCATTTAAGAAATTGTTACATGGGGATTTGTATAGGGATGATGGCAACATTCCCATGCAATTTCAGCCAATTCTAGTGCACAGTTTCCAAGAAATCAGCCTCCATCACCTTCAACCATTTTTGCATTTTCTCCATATCCGTGCATCCATTTCAAGACCCGTTTCATGGGGAGATGCATATGGGTGATAGTAACCTGCCCAAGCAATTTCCGCCAATTCTAGTGCACGGTTTTTGAGAAATTGACCTCTGTCATCTTCAGCCATTTTCCATTTTTCTTGAAACCTATGCATCTATTGACCACAATGTTTCTATGGGAGGTTCATAATGATTATAGAAACATGCTTAGACAGTTTCATGTGAATCCAGTTTATCGTTTGGGAGCTATGGAAAAAACAAGTTGTTATCTTGCAAACATCCAACATCAGCAACATGAGGGTGCAAATCTGAAGGTTGGAACAGACTCATGCAACTCAAATCTGGTTAGAGGATACCTGCACAAGAAAAATAGCCACATATTAGCAACGAGACAAGCATGCATCCATAGAAATAAAGGCATGCAATAGAAGGAAAGGCCAAAGCACCTCACAGAAAAAGCATTCGACTTCCAGGTAAGTGACTAAACCCATTCCTCTATTGCATGAATGTAATTTAAGAACTGCATGGAAAGTGAGAGGGTTGTGATTAAATGAGATCAGTGGCCAGGTAGTTGGCCACCCTCGTCCAGTTCATACAGTGCCTTGTCCAGTTCTACAGCGCTCAATCGGAATTCATGTAGTACACGTGCCTAGTCAACTCACAAGAAATTTAAAAAATAGGTAGTGGCAAATGTTTTGAACTCCAGTATAACATATGTCAAGTGATTAATTGGCAGAGAACATACAGTTTCATAATAACATTGTAGTAGGGACCAACGGTCTGCATGGGGCCAACGTGCACTTGGCCAGCTCACCCTCCATCAACAGAAGTCTCCATAAACAACCAATCAAATGTATCTTTGAAATACTCTCACCACTGTTGTTTCCATTTTATCATCATCTCTACAGCTGCAACAAGCTCTATACCACCTCCATAGCAATGAACAAGTCATTCTCTACCATTTTTCAAAACCCTCCTGCTTATCGGCATTCTACAGGAAGCTATAATAGTTTTATAGGAGCAGGAACAACATCTATAGGAAGGTTTCTACGGGAAAGGCAGAGAGCAACTCTGCAGAAAGAAAACCTGGGTTTTTCGTCGAAATTCAAGCTCAAAACAAGGTAGGCTCGGGAAATCTTCTATGTGCATGATTTGTTTATGTAAGGTGGTGAATTGAACATGGCATTAGATTGAAAAATGAGTCTAAAAGTTTAGCTAGTTTTTTTCTCTACATCTGAAATCTCCTCATCAATTTTTATTCTCCTGTAAGGAAGATATGCGTAGCAGTACAGGCCAGCCTGTGTGTGTGTGAAAAAAACCTAAATTTTCATATCTCCCTATGAGCTGAGAAAAGACCCTGTGTCCATATGCTCTGTCTATAAAAAAGAAAAAATTCTTTTTATAAATAGACAGTCAAATTCTGGGTGACAGTAGTTTTAAAACAGGGGAATTATTGCCATTTGATATTGTCAGGAGCACACAAGAAATTCCTCTTTTGATATCAGAAAAAACCGAATTTAGCTATCCTCTGTTTCAGTGATTGACTGTGTTTTTTTCCCACCTGAGCATTTTCTTTTCCGGTTAAAACACAAACTCAACACCATGGCAGGAGGATTCATGAGGAAAGAACCCTTAAACTCTAGCAAATTGTATGAGCACCCTGAGGTGGTGGACCTTTTCACCAAGGCAAATTGGATATCCTTCTTTGATAGAATTTAGGGTTATGATGAGGAGGCGACTGAAGAGTTTTTGGTGTCCCTAAGACCACATTTGAAGACACATGCCACAGTTAGTTTTAGGGGTTTGACCCTAGAACTTACAACTGATTTCATCAGTAGAATTACCGGTTTACCATTGGGACTCCCTTGGAGCAAAAAGGAGAATTCATTGGGACAAGTGGCTAAGAAAACATTTTTTCTGCCTAAGGAGCATCTTGTAGAAGACAAAAACGGGGTCAGAAGGACGAGCTTGCCTCCTCTCTGGAGTGAATTCAATTATCAAATAATGAAATATATCACATGTGAAGGGAGGTTTAGCATCATCTATGGTTATCATTTCAGGTTGCTACATGCATTGAGGTATGTGATGGACTTGCCTCTAGCTTAAAAACTAAGCATCCCATATTTCCTCCTTTAGTCTTTAATTGAATGTGGTACCAAGCTAAATGCAAGAGTCCCAGATCAGTTAGCCCACCATGGACTCATCAAACTATTGGTGGAAGATGCTTTACACACCTATACTATCCCCATAGCTTGGGAAATCTTCAAAAATATGTCCACAGATGATAACATCAGAACTTTGGCTGCGAACATCAGCCCATCTAGCAATGATGAGGGGGAGAAAGCTGAAGAAATTGAGAAGAACATTGATGAGGGAGCACAGGACATTCAAGCAGAGGGAAAAACAGAGGAAGAATAGAAGGAAAAAGAGGAATTTGGCAAGACCGTTGAGCATAAGACAGGAAAGGAGACAACAGCAAAAACAGAGAAGGGAAAAAAGGAAAAAGGTTGGGAAGAGAAAGGACAAGAAATCCCAAAAGAAGACTGCCACAACCAAGGCAAGGACCCAACAAGAGAAAGAAAAGACACACCCTGAGATATCAGTGACACAAGTAGAAATAGTGGGCATAGAGATTTCAACAAGAAGTGAAGGAAAAGAACAGAAGAAAGAGAAATCCCCTCAAATGTTGGAAAGGGAAGTAGCAGTTGTGCTTGTTGCATTAAGAACACCTACAAAACAAAAAGAAAAAAGAAAAAGGCAGGCATCCATGTACTTCAAGGCCAGGAAAAGCACAAGAATTCAAACAAGCAGAATAGGAAGAGCAATGGAAGGACATGGACAAGAAGGCAGAATTTTATGGCACACATGAGTAGACCACATCAGAAGCTTGGGATGATAAAGAGGCCATTAGAGCTATCAAGAATGAATAGATAGATTAGTTGCTCAGAGGATGAGAAACACCTTCAGTAGGGGGTGATGATGAGCCCCATAAATGGGTAATTATATGGGCTCATTCAACCTCCTAATTTGACTTAATCCACAATTCTCATTATTTTATTACATGTTTTCTATTATATTTATGCTAATAGAGTGAATTGGGTTAGTCATTATGCCAAAACGTCTAATGTGTGCTTTATGCAGATTTTTGGTCAATTTTGAGACAAAATCAAAGGTTTAATGAGCAATTGGCAACCAAATTCATGGAAGAATAAGGGAGAGGATTTGTAGGAAGGTGTCCCCTTCATTTATGATCCCTTACCTCAAATTTTCCATCAAAAAGTCGAAGCACAGAGCCAAAGGGCAACCAAGTAAGTCAAGTAGGACTGTTGTTATCTTTAGTTCCAGGAAGTCGAGTTCCTTGATTTTAGGAGGACTATTGGAGGTCTCCATTTGTATAAATAACAAGGCTTAGGGCCTCAGTTTTGTTGGTTAGATTTTAGTTAGATTTTAGTCAGTAGTTTAGCTATTGAACAGTTGTTTTTCACACTTTAGTGCAGCTTTGCATTTCAGCTCATTTTCGAGCTCATGTTGTAAACAATTTTGTGACATGATTATTTTTTGAGTAATGGAGATAAATTTCACTTTGCACCAGCTCTGAGAATTTTTAGGAGGCTGTAACTCTTGGGGTTGGGCCCCACCCAAGTGCCAGTACCTCCTTTGTGTAGTTTTATGTGTTTTCCTTGCATTTATAAAATAATTTCTGTTATTTAGGTTAAGATCTTGCTTCGTTACTTAGGTTGTTTTTTATGATTAGATTAGATTTTCATGTTTCAGGTTGATTTGATAGCTTGTTAATAGAAAGGATCTGTGAAAAGGCCATCAAGAAATCCTTGATCTCATCTCTCCCTCCTTGGGACCATGAGCTGAGACTAAGGCATACTTGCTACCACAAAAACACTGTTTGCCTTTCAATCCAATTGCTAGTGTTAGATTTTTAGTTGGAAAAGTTGATACTAGTTGTACTCGCATGTTTAGATCTATTTCTGCTTAGTTTCCATAGTTACATTGCATGATTTCCTATCTATAAACTTATGTTCATCATGTTTATGGTTTCTAGGTCAGATTAGGTTAGAATAGATAGATATCTAGTTTCTCTAGTCTTTGTTTGATTAGTTTTGGAAAATAGTGTGTAGAGCACCTGTAATACATGCTTGCCTATCCTTCCTCCATCATATAACCTACTCCAACCCCTAATCTAAGATTTCTTCCCTTCATTCTCCATACTTTTCCAATATGCCCTAATCTCTACATTATTGTGCAGCATTGCTCCCTCCATCCTTGAACAAACCCAACCACCTTCATCACTCCTTAGCTTCATTTATCAGGTCCTAGACCCCTTCACTTCCTCATCCATCCTCCATTTTGACTTTCCCACCATTTTTCCACCATCAACCCTCTAAAATCCTCTTTCGGCTCTTCCTGTAGAACTTCCTGTAGAACATCCTGTAGAACCCCTGCATACTTCTTGTAGAAGTTCACGTGAGTAGTTTTTCAAGATATGATCATTGTGAAACTCTTTGGAAGGGTTGTAGGGACCCTTTCGGCCCTCTTCTCACCTTCCCAACCTCCTGCAAGAGCCCACTCCATTTCCTTTTGCCAATAAACCCCTGCACAGTAAAAAATAGTTAAAGCAAATGCATAATAATTCTGCAAAATTACTCAAAAATACAAAAAGATGCTTTTTCCATATTTTCCTTCAGAAGTAGCTTAGACACATGCATTTTACCTTTCCAAGAGTCAATGGAATCCATTTCAGCAACTTTCATTTCTTTTCTTGCACCAATAGAGTTAGTCAATGAAACTAGGGTTTGCTAGGGTTTGCATTTCCTTTCAATTTTCTACTTCTTTCTGCGAGTAGACTCACCTCTTTTGAGTTAGCTTTCATCCAAAATAGCTAAAATATTCTTCTAAGAACTCATAGAAGTTGGCTTAAGCTCCTAGTGAACTTGTGCCAGCTGATCAAGTGACAACCTGTAGTAAGAGCTAGTACTTGTACATATAGCACTGTCGCTTCCAAGTTTGTTACGAACTACTGAGTTGATAAAAGTAAAGAAGGGAGTCTCAGGAGTTGCAGCATCATTGTTGCAATACTAGAGCCAACCAATTCCTTATCATGACCATGACCCTTACATTTCAGGCACGAAAGCTCTGCGTGCACCTCGGGCTAGACTTCCTTTCCCTTCTTATGGCTCTATAACTCGATATGTAGGATTGCTAGTTATGACTTAATCTGATGTACACCCAAATTCGTATCCTACACAAGTGAATTCTCAAATCACATGGAAATCTCCAAGGCTTTGACTTGCATTCCTATTTTCTATTGCGATAGTGGAAATCTCAAATAAGGTAGCAACGAAGCAATGTATGAGTCCCTATGTTGCTCATCTGTGATTCTCATGTTAGCCTGCTGAATCACACACTTCAATATTTTATCAAAGTCCCATGCAGACTCATTTATCCACTGCTAGATCTCTTTGAAATCCATTAGTGATTGTGCTTGTGACTTCGGTTTCTTAAATTCATTGTTGAGCACTTCTTGTGTTTCTAAGATAATTGCGTTGGGTTTTCCTAAGAACAACTTGATATACCAACTTAGTGCTTTGTCTTGTAGCATTGTGATCGGATATGCTTTCTTCATGTCATTATTAATGATCTAATATTCCTTCCATATAGCATCTACAAAGAACCAACATTTCTTAGGGTCTTCAGTCCCAAGGCCCTTAAATATAGGCATCTTCATCATGTTTTTCATGTTGAATGTCGGAGGTAGAGGTGGAGGTGGAGGTAGAGTTGTAGGTGTGTGGGGTATAGGTTGAGATGGAGGTGGAGTGGATGGATTAGTTATCCCTGTGATACCCTTGTTTACGATCTACAACAAACTTCACGGTGTCTTCAGAATACTACTTTCTTCATCACTATCAAATGATCCCAACAACGGACTATCTTCATAGCCTAAGTCTAGGTTCCTTCTGAATTCTTTCCCATTTCACATAGTCCTAATTATCAATTTAAAGGAATAACCTACTTCTCAGATAATAACATATTAATCCAAGTATTAAACGATTTCAGGTACTTACCTCTTAGTCCCTTTAAAAACCTACACTCTGCTTCACTATAGCTAGTGGACGTATCGATTGAGAACTCAGTAATGGATCCTCCCATAATACTGTCGATCCAGTGGTTGACAACCCATGCGATTTTGTTTTCTGAAGCCTCCAAGCACTTCACTAGTTCAGGGGTCCACACAATAAGGCCATCAAGCTTCCACATACCCTGACTGTCTGCCAATTTGGAAAACCACTCATGCAATTCACACGGACGAGAGCAAAAAAATATTTGGTGTTCATTTGTGAACATCTATTCAACCACTCTTCTTTTGACAGGTGTAGATTCTTGTTTTCCTAAGCTGTAAATGCATCCAGTTTCTGATCTATCCACTTTTTAATCTCTTTATTAATCAGGAACCACTTATCACACATTCCTCAGATAGATCTCTATCCCAGCAATGAAACCATTTTATGGCTTGATGGATCCTAACCTAGGTTCAAAGTTAGCTACACCAAACAAAAAGAACCCTAAATTGCTAGCCCTTTCGGCAACAACCTGCGTAACGCAGGCTGTAGTCTCACTAAAAGCAGTATTGTGGGATGACAAAACCCAGTTTCTGCATCCAGAGGTCCGTGTGATGGCTTCTTGTGGCTTCTAGGGCTTAGTTCAGTCTTCACGAACCTTAATCCTTCCAAATAGACAATTGCAGTTATTTGTATAAACATAATCTATACCTTCGCGAAGGCATTCAAACATTCCTAACATAAATAAATTAATATGATCTACTACTTTCATACATTCATTAAGCATTCACTCATATAAATTTATATACGGAGTGAAAGTATAAAAATTGCAGAAGTAATTACTAATTCATAGATACACAAATCATGGCTCAAAACTGTCTTTCTTAGATGATTATTTCAATTAAATACTCTTCTTCCATGTGCACTTAGTTGGAGTGACCCAAACACTCATCCTACGGACTTACCAAGGTCTCCGCACACTCAGCTGCAGGAGCCTTCCCCTTTTCCTAAGTACAGGAAACAAACTTTCATGTCTTCGCTCACTTGCCCATACAATGATCTTCTAGTTATGAGTTTTTTCCTAGACTTGCTATGACTCTTCGATATATAGCCTTCACTTTTACAATACCATGGTGTATGGACCATGGGAGGGTCTCAAAACTCCCTATCTTCTAACCACCTAAGGGACTAAAGCCCCTTTGACTCTTATGACCTTAGTGCTCCTCCCCAAACATGGAGACTTTGCAATTATACAAAAAGTTAATGCCAAAATTTGACCCTAGGGGACCCTATCCCAACACTCACACTGTTTGGTGTATGAGTCCCATCCAATATGATGGTTTGGTTGCCATTATCTTAAATATTTTCCTTAGCTCTTTCTTGTCAACACATGAGAGTGGTCTTCTTTGTCTTCACACAACAAGGTTTGTGTGCCTATTGACTTGTTAGTGTTACTGGTGCCAAGGTTCTTTCACTGCAGAGGGGGAGGGTGGAAGTGAGTCTCAAGTTGAAAGTGAATAGTCCCACATCTGCCATAGACACACCAAAAAACAAGACATGCACATATTTGGGTGGAGTAGTTCACATGGATGTGGTAGTCACAAACAAACAATGAACGAATAGCACGTATAACACCTAGAAAAGTAGTCCACATGAGTGCAATGGTTGTTATAACAATTTATGAGAATGATTCTATCAAGTGTTTGGTGGGATAGCCCACACGGGATAGATAGAGTTAACAAATTATACAACACATTTTCGTAACCATATGTATTATAATAACCAAAATATTTCAATTTTTTTAACATGGGTTAAAGAAGCATGCATTGCAAGTGTCCAAAGAATAGTCTTACAAACAAATACAATACATGTGTGAAAATGTGCTAGCCTATTATCAGGCTTCGGAAGTAAGCGAAAGTTCTAAGACACATTGATACACCATACATCACTAACCCCAATAGTTGGGCGTTGGAGCCATTGCTCGCTCCTCAAAGAAAAGATTACAGACTCTCAAGGTTATGTGGGAGGAGCCAAGGTGAAAAGTATTATGTATGTACAGATGAGGGGTATTTATAGCCAAGGGTAAAATTGGCCCTTGTGACTCTTCGAATTCCCTCATGATTGTTTAACTTACATGACTCTTCAGATTTACATATGGGTCTCTTGGACTTCCAAATTATATTACATTGATTACAAAAATATGGCCCATAATATTGATGTGGCCGAGATGACTCATGACATGACTCGACATGGTAGATCTAGTATGTAAATGTTGTTGGTGGTGTGCATGTCGAGCTGCAGTGCTGCTAAGTGATGGATGTGATCTTGGTGTATCATAACTTCACCTCTGTATGAAAAACTATAAGGAGTCTTCGATGGTCTTGGTGCTTGTTTGATGTTGCATGTGCATGTATCTCCTTCACTTTTACTTTGGCATGATCCATGTGTTCGTCCTTTTGTGAAAAATTTTCCTTGTATGCACTTAGTATTCTCCCCGTTCATCTTCATCCCATGTCTCATCCATGTACCTATATCTGCAATCACTCATGATGGGACGACATCAAATCCACAGATATCCTAGTCTAGCATGATGCATTATCTTTCACTTTCAGATGCAAGTGAATGGGAGAGAGGACAAGGCTCTGAAACTACATGAAGCACGTTTTAGGCCAGGATGCGGGCTCCAAGCACTACCCGTGAAAATTGCGCAAAGTTCACTGGGAGGCTGAGATAGGCAATTTGGATAAGCATTGACTTTCTGTGGGATCTGGCCTAGCTGGAGGAATGATATGCACAATGTTTTTACAGAGATAGTATAGGAAGTAGAGGGAGACTGGAAGTTAAAACTGTGCAACTTCTCTGTGGAGATGGCACTGGGTTGTGAGAGACTATTGGAAAAAATTGCGCAATTTCCTTGGGCCGATGGAAGTGGATTATAGGAGGCTACTAGCAAAAACTGTGCAGAGCTAGGGGATGGCCTGCCAGACATCCCTGCGTAGCTTCTGAGTTGAGCAGGATGTTGGGAAGTTGGGAGACTGCTCATGAAAATTGTGTAGTTTTTAGGAGGAGTAGCAGACTGGCTAATATGGTGACTGGCTAGAAAAACTACACAATTTTTTAGGGTAGTGTAGTGACAGGAAGTGGGTGTCTATCTGACATGTTTGCAGAGTTTCTTCAATCAGCAGAATCAGGCATGCTTGGCAACTTCTGTGCAAATTTTTGGGTGAATGAGGCTCGAGATCACTACCTAGTCAAAGTCTCTCATTGACCAGCTAGAGGATTGGTTGATGTTGATTGTGAACAATACAGATTGAGATGGCTTGCTAAGAAAATTATGTGTTGTTCTGGATGAGATTTAGTCGGATTGACTTAGGATTGCACAATTCAGACTACTTTGGAGGCAACCTCAAGCTCTGCCCAATTCTGGGAAGCAATACATGTTCACTAAGGGCTGAAACTACACGATGCATCTCAGTGGAGGTTCAGTTGTTGCGGTTGATCCGGTTGACATAAATTTAACTAAATGACTAACTATGTGAATGAGGGACTTCGTACATGCATGACCTTCCGAACACACACTCAACATGACTTGATGACGAGACACCTTCAATTTTGGCTTAAGGGGGCTTGACCCAGTTTTAGAGTTATTTATGCTAGTCAGCAAAACCTAACTATTGGCCCTTTTGGAAACAACTTGCATAGAGCAGGCTGAAATCTCAGCTAGAGCAATATTGGGGGATGCTAGAACTAAGTTTCTGCATCCAGGGACATGGGATAAATTGTTCTTAGGCTTTGATAGTTTATATCGACCTTCACGCATATTGATATCCTTCTAGGTCTTGTTAATGTATCTAAGTCAAAAGGGCTTCTAGACCTTTGCGAAGGTCTACGATCAATCTTTGTAGACCTTAGCTAAACGATTTATCTATTTTCACACATCAATAAACAACCCTAGATCTGATTTCATGCAGATCTATCTGATTTGTTAGAAAACATAACAGAATTAACTATTATCTTCATAAAATATGATAGCTACTTAATTCATGCATTAATAATATAGATTTAGTGACTTCGCACAACATTCATTTATTATTTCATAAAACATATCATTAAGCGACATAATATAGCATAAACAGATTCAACAAAAATACACAGTAATTCTTCAAACACTCTCTTTGTTGATCTTCAAAGTTCAGATTATAGAGTCTTCTACCTTGTGCACTTAGTTGCGGACTCTATCTAGGCCTCCTGCATACTCAACTATAGGAGCCTTCCCTTCTTCTCCTAAGCACAAGAAGTAGAGCCTTCCTACCTTAGCACTCATCCAAGACAACAAAAACCTTTCAGCTTACCCAATTCCCTATCAAAAGTTATCTCTAAGACTCACTATGACTCAACTTTTTATAGCTTTCCTTCATACAATGCCATGGTCCGCAGACCATGGGAGAATATTAAAACTGGTCAAAAATTAGGGATAAGGCCCTTTTGACTCCTATCTATCTGTCTACGCCGCATCCACATATTGTGGAGAATTTACATTCTTTTAACAAAAACTTTTACAAAATTGGGTTAAATTAACCCCAAAACGAACCCTAGGGACCCTATCCTAATAGGCCCCCAATCAAAGATCATGATTCACCCTTGAGTCACTCAGTTGGCACTGAGATCTTGTTGCGAAGACTACCCAAATCAACCTGCACCACTACAACTTCAACAATGTTCTGTGCCACTACCTGTTGAACCTCTTTGACAGATTTATCTATTGTTGGCCCTTCCACTGCTAGGTGCATTGTCCTCTGCATCTATTGTAGCCCCTTTAGCTTCTCCTAAAGTGAAAGAGTAAGTTGACAAGCTTCCTCTAGCCATGGCTGCAATCTGGCCTTCAGCAAGGCCCCTTTCCTCTGTAAGTCCTCCACTTGTGTTAGTAGCTTCTTGCCTTCCTGTAACTTCGCAAGGCACTATGCTGGCACCAAAGTGAGCGTAGTCGCTCGGACCTCATCATAATACCATTGTGTCTCTCAGACATCTATTTTCAACTTCTGTAGGTTTGGGTCCTCCTATACATTCATCCATAATTCCATTGCTACATCAAACATTGAGGAGCAGTCGTTCGCTGCAGTATCCAATGTATTCATTCCCTCCTTGATTGTTGTTCCGCACTTCTCCCGAACCTCTGGTGGACTCGTTGGCTACAACTTCAATTGCAACTCTAATATCTTCATCTGAAACTCGAAGGTAACCCTGCCAACTTCATCCTTTGATGTGCATACTATGACAACCAATTTCATTACCTTTGTGGAGGCTTCAGCATCCTCCAGGAACTGCAATTATAGTACTGATTTGTAGGCCTTATATATCACCATATCTAATCTTTGACTTTTATGCTGCACCTCCTCCTTGGCCTTAAGTGCCTAAGTTTTTTCCATGAAAATTTGTTTGTTGTTGACCGTAAACTCACTAACGATGGTGAGGGCACATTGTTCCCTAATACTCAATTATTCTGACACCCCCTAATGTAGCACATGGAGGGTCTGGGGTGGAAGCATGACCAAATTTAGCCCCATGTCCTTCACTGTATTAATCATAGTGCGATCCTCATCAAATTATGTGCGAATGGACCCCTCTGGCAAAGGAATGACTCTGAGGTCTAGAGTCCATTCTAGCTCCGCCACTACGTCAGTTTCTTGTGTCAGGATCGCTTGCGCTCTGCTCACTTACCCGATGCCCACCTGGATTCTATTTTCTTGGATCTATAGCTTGCACATATCCTTTTGGATGCTCCTTGGCATCTACATATATTGGTGTTCAAATTGTTGTTGCACCTCCGTTGTCATGTCCCTCACCTTGTCTTTGATCTCATCGAGATCACCTTCTGTCAGCACCATGGGGTCAAGATGCACCTTCTTCTCCAACTTGTTTTTCTTGTGCTATCGAGCAGACTTCTCCTGACCATGCCTCTTCAGTAGGAAAGGAGTGTTATACTCCCCACCACCACCTCCTCCTTGCTAGGAAATCTCTTGCTCATAAGTATGATGTGAAGCTTATTTTCCACATTTCTCTACTTCCTATCGTTCCTTTTCTACCTACTCTTTAGCAATGTGCTCTTTATCCATCCATTTTTTCTTCGCATCTACCTTAGCAACTTCCTTCTTCTTTTATTCTACCAAGGCACATGTGGCCTTCTAAGTGGCATCCTCCCACTTCTATGCAACAAAGCTCTCTGCGCCTTTTCTTGTTCCCACATCCAATGTCGTAGGTTCACACCACTTTGCTGGCCAATACCCTACAACTTGTTGCACATCTATATCAGATACCTAAAATGGCAAGAGATGCCATATGAGCTCAGGGTCCTTCCACACACTGATTGACACATTATTCCCACATCCAGTTTCATAAGTTTGCACCAGTCTGCTAGCCAATACCCTACAACTTCTTGCACATCCATGTCGGATACCAAATATGATAAGAGATGCCATATGAGATCTAGGTCCTTCCTTTTGTGCTCTGAATATAGCTTCTTTTATTTCTTGCAATGCTTCATCAATACTCTCAAATCCATCCTCAAAGCTGAAAGTTAAAAGAAAAATTTCTATTAAAACCTCCCATTCAGCAGTCCCATGGTGAAGCTCTGTTTCCAAATACGAGTTCATTGGGATTGTATCTAGCATATGACAAAAGATATGCCCCCATTATGGTTGTAGTTTTGTTCCCCAGACCTTATTCCATCATGCTAAATGAACACATGGATCATCTCGCCCACTATATTTTTCTATCATTCTAGTATTAGTGTAGCAAAACCTTAACTTCATCATTCAACAGTATTCTCTCCATCCAAAAACGATTTCCTTGTGTGTACCCCACCAATGAGCAAGCATAGCACGCAACGCCAATTCTAGAGCCTGGAAGCAATTTTCTTTCGCTACTTTGCACTCAAATTCATATAAAAAGTGTTGGAAATAATACTGCGAGGGGGGGTGAATCAGTATTATCAAGTCAATTATTTTTCATTTCATAATTAGATTTGTATACGCTACATCAGTGAGTAAAAACTGTGTATGTACGCAATTGCGGTTAACGAAACTAATGTATAACCAGCAGGCTTGTAATTTAAATTATTCTTCAGATGTTGATCATTAATCTGTGCATCAAACCATATAAACAGTATCCAGGAACAGTAAAATAGAACAGGCAGTCACACATAAGAACACAAGATATAAGGTGGAAACCCAATGTGGGTGAAAACCACCGGCTGCAATTCGTCTCTATCTTCTTTTAATTAGAAACTTCTTTTTACAATGTATCTATACCAGTGCAGTCTTATACTAGTATGCAAGTTGCTACCTGCAGAAGGCTACAACCTTCTCTCATTCTCTAGCTTCTCCTGGAAGGGAGCTACAACCCCCTTAGTTCTTGTACTAGCTGAGGTACTAGTACATAAGTGCTGACCTATAGAAGGCTACAACCTTCTCTTCTTTCAGGGACCACATTTCATAAATTTTCAGACTAGATCCATGAATAACATCAGTCAAACATCAAGTATATCTGTATCAACCAATTTCCTTTGCTTCTATCAAAACTGAATCAAAACAATTAATTCTCTAAATTCTGTAACCAGAATACATTAACAGTAACTAGAAACCAATCCTGAACCCAAAACACTGCAGCAATAAACAGAAGTAGCTAAAACATATTTCATGAGACGTACGCTACTTCAATATGAAGAACCTACGTGCATACACATCTGTATTAACGCAAACCAGCGTATACACTTCTTTGAATTACAGTACCAGCGTGTATATGCGCCTATGCTGTATCGAACCTGTGTACAGATCTATAAAAGACAATTTTCCCTTTTCAAATATTTAGACATCAGTTATACCCAGATTATCAGATTTATAGATCAAGTCATCCGCCACATATAACAGATCAAAATCACATAAAGATAAAACTGTTCAAGCCTTAAGATCTTGACCCATCAATACAACTTATCCTTCTTCTAGTGCTCAGGTTCCTCCTTGGTTCAGATCTAGCTATGCACCATAACCCAATTCTAGATCTTTCTCTTCATAAGATATTCAATTCTTAAGTGAATGCCTTTGCCAAATGATCTCCTTACCCTTTCATAGTCTTAGGCCTTACTCAATACCATGGTCCAAAACCATAAATAATCAATACCATGAACCCAATACCTGGGTTCAACACTTTAGATGAGATACTATGGTCCAAAACCATAAGTCCAAATACCAAGGACTAAATATCATGGACCAAAAATAAATTTTCTGACATGTACGCGCTTTTCTTTGCATGAAAGTGTGTGCATACGTATATGCACCTTTTGATCATAGAACCTACGTGTATACCTGACTTGGTTAAGGGGAACCTATGTATATCTCTTTTTCTTTCATTCTGAGAGTCTAAACTAAGATCTTCCATCTGAGTGAGTTGCCATCAAGGAAAACTCTTGTTCCATACCACCAAACCTTTGTCATAATGCCAACAATCTCCCCCTTTGGACTTGATGGCAACCCTAAGTCACTCATAGTCATTCTCCCCCTTTGTCATCAAGTGCAAAGGGCTATGCTCCCCCTGAGTACATGCTGAAATCTCTGCTTTTCTGTGATGTCCATGCTCCCCCTGACTGTAGGCAAGGTCTGCAAGAATATTTTCTACAAGAAGAAAAATGACTTTATACATCATAAATGACCTTCCTATCACCAAAGACTCATAGATACATCCATCTCCCAACCAAGTGGTATATACCAATATTGACTCATCCATCCAACCAAGTGGGGATACACCAAAGGTTTACACATGATAAAACAAGAACACTACATCGTCCATCCCAGGAATAGTGGGGAAACCAAAATAGGTTGTTACATGACCTTGATAAGAAAATAAATACATGACATAGAGATGAAATATCTACAACAAGACTATGATAGTCAGCAACAACTATCATCAGCAGCATCTGTCAATCATCATTCAGACCAACAACCATGTTCTCCTTCTGCACCTGTTCGATCTGAAACCAAAAACACTGTGAAATTGAACCAAGATCTTCTAATATAATGCCAAAAATGCATTATTAGAAGTATATATGCTCCCCGTGAACCTGTGCTAGAAGGTCTCTGTCAAACCCATATCAGACTCTTTTCATCCTGAGCCTGGCCCACTGTTTGTCTTCAAACCAGCATATACACGACTATATCCACATTAACTGGTGTATGTACGCGGATTCTCCTCATTAAACTCACGTACAACCACTTTTCTTTGAAACAAAAAAGTTTCAACAGCAAGATGATGCATCAACTACTCCCAACTTATGTCTGAGGTATTCAAATTTTTCCCTGGGCAGTGGTTTGGTGAGTATATCAGCAACCTGTTCCTTGGAGGGAACATACTCCAATTTGAACTTTTGTTCAAGCACTTGTTCTCGGAGAAAATGATATTTGATAGGTATGTGCTTGGTCTTTGAATGCATGACAGGATTCTTTGAAATATTGATTGCACTTGTATTATCACATAAAATAGAGATCGGTGGAGTACAAGTGACTTGAAAATATTACAAAGTTTGCATCATCCAAAGGAGTTGTGTGTAGCAAGATGTAGCAGCCACATATTCCGCTTCAGTTGTAGATAAAGCAATTGAACTTTGTTTCTTGCTGAACCAAGATACTAGTCTGGAACCCATAAAAAGTGCACCACCACAAGTGCTTTTTCTGTCATCCATGCTTCCTGCCTAGTCTACATTTGTAAATGAATGAAGTGTGATATCTGTATCTCTAGGATACCATAAGCCATAGTTTTCTGTTCCTTGAAGATATTTGAAAATTCTTTTAACCGCCTGAAGGTGTGCTTCTTTTGGATTTGCCTCAAATCTTCCAACTATTCCCACTGCATGCATGATGTCTGGTCGGGTACCTGTCAGATAGAGCAGACTACCAATCATGGATCTATAGGTTGGTTGATGCACTATTGTTGAATCATCATTTGCATTGAGGATGATCCTATTACCATAGGGGTACATACTGGTTTTGAATCTTCCATGCCATATTTCTTCAAGATCTCCTTGAGGTACCTGGTTTGTGATAAAAAGATACCGTCTTTATTTTGTTGGACTTGTAAACTAAGAAAATATGTCAGCTCACCAAGCAAGGACATTTCAAATTCTTTCTACATCACCAAAGCAAAGTTTTGACTCATGGCTTCTTCATTGCTACCAAACATGATATCATCAACATACACGACAATTATTAGCAATTTATCATTATCAATTTTTATATATAGATTGTTGTCTTCTGATCCTTTTGAAAAACCTTGTTGATGGAGGTATTTGTCCAGACGATAATACCAAGCCCTTGGAGCCTATTTAAGACCATAGAATGACTTCTTAAGTTTGCATACAAGTTTTGGATCATTTCCAAGGATGAATCCATCTGGTTGCTCAATATACACTTCTTCTTCCAAGTCTCCATTTAAAAAGGCAAATTTCACATCCATTTGAAATACTTTGAACTTTTGATAGCTAGAAAGAGTGAGGAACATTATTATGGCTTCAAGTCTAGCAACCGGTGCAAAAGTTTCTTCAAAGTCTATACCTTCTTGTTGAGCATACCCTTTGCAAACAAGTCTAGCCTTATTTATAATAACATCTCCATTTTCATTCAACTTATTTTTGAATATCAATTTTGTCCCTATGACATTCTTATTATTTGGTCTAGGAACCAACTCCCAAGTCTTATTCTTTTCAATCTGCTCAAGTTCTTCATTCATGGCCTTGACCCAAAACTCATCTTTGCATGCTTCACTTACATTTCGAGGTTTAGTGGAGGAGAGAAATGCTAAATAGCTTGAAGCTTCTAAAATAGTTCTTCTTGTTTGTACACCTACCTCTTTCTGCCCCAAAATTTCAGTTTCTGGATGATTCTTCTAAACGTACTTGGATGGAGTCTTTTCTTCTACCCTTATCTGTTCTTCTGGTGCCTCATCGATTTCTTCTTCATCATAAGTCTGATTTGATGTTGAAGGATAGTCCTCATCATCTTCGAAATCTTCGGATTTTACCTGCCTAGGAATATTTCCTTCTTCATCAACCACTACATCAATACTTTCAACATTTTTTCCAAATCTTTTATTGTAACACTTATATCCTTTGTTGTGGGGAGAGTAACCAAGGAGAATGCCTTCATCTACTCTAGGTTCAAACTTTCCAAGGTTTTCATCAGTCCTTTCGATGTAACATTTGCTTCCAAAAATTTTGAAGTATTTTACCATAGGAGTCTTACTGTACCAAAGTTCATGAGGAGTCTGAGTGTTGTTTAACTAAACGTTTGTCTTGTTGAGAATAGTAACAGCAACAAATGCAGCTTCACCCCAAAAGGTTGCAGGAGTTCCAGACTCATCAAGCATAGCACGAGCCATTTGTTGAACCATTATGTTCATCCTTTCTACTACTCCATTTTTCTAAGGAGTCCTTGCCATAGAGAATTCCCTTATTATTCCATGTTCTTCACAAAAATCAAAGAATTCATCCGAGGTAAATTCCCCTCCTCGATGAAACCTGAGGCATTTGATTCTACGATGTGATTCGTTTTCAAACAAGGCTTTGAATGCTTTGAACTTTTCGAAAGCTTCATCTTTATGCTTAAGAAGTCCTATCCAACACATCCTGGAAAAGTCGTCAATGAAAAATATGAAATATTCTTCTCCTCGAGGTGACCTTTTCCTGGATGGACCACATACATCAGTATGGAAAAGTTCAAGTGGCTTGCTACCTAATCCTTCCTTTTCAGTGAAATTAGTTCTGGTTTGCTTGCCAAACTGACATGATTTTCATATTGTATTGTCTGGAATTCTGATGTAAGGGAGATCACGAACCGCCTAATATTTGCATGCTTTCCTTATCTGAGAGAAGCTTAGACACCCCAATCTTCTATGCCATAGTCAGTGTTCATCGTTCTTGCTTAGATAACATTTTTGTTGTCCTCCCTTGAGTATGTATAAATTATTTGGAGTTTTTATGCCTTTGATCACTGTTTCTCCTATATCAAGCTCACGAACAATACATTCATTTGATCGAAATGTTACCTCATTTCCTTGATCACACATTTGAATGACACTCAATAGATTATTATTTAAGACATCAACATACATAACATTTGCAACTTTGACCTTTTCTTTCAAAAGAATAGAACCTTTACCTTTATGAGTGCATGGGCATCATTTCCAAATGAGACCTTCCGTTCCTTTTCTAAGGCACTATATGACTGAAGTTTTTCTTTTTCACCTGTCATATGTTTCAAGCATCCAATGTCGATGTGCCACTGGTTTTCCTGTCCTTCCATATATAAGGCTATACCACATCTTTCTGGTTGTGGTTCTTTCTTTCTCCATGTTTTGGGACTCAATGAAGCTTGCTCCTTCTAAGTTGTTTTCCAAAACCTACTCCTACATTCAGAATCTTCATGACTAAGGTTGTTACAAATAAAACATTCTATTTCATTTTCAAGAGCAGAAAAGTTATTGTAGGTCATTTTCATGATCCCAGTAACACTTCTTTGATTTTGTGCTTCTCTAGTCATGATGGTTTCGTAGGCAACACATTGAGCAGCTTTGTGTCCAAATTTATGACAAGAGAAACATTGGCTATTGAAGAAATTCCTATGATTTTCAAACCTACGTCAAGGTGATTGTAGTTTCCATAAGCAAATTGAGAATGATTTACCTGCAGTTGGTTGTAACTTCTGTTCATCCTTGAAGTAGATTGCCCCCTATTTACTTGGTGATCTCTATTCATCCCTGAAGTAGATTGACCCTGATTTACCTGGTGATCTACTTTATGCCTTTGCTATCGATTGTCAACCTATTCACTTCTCCTTGCTGCATCTAGATAACTTTTGGAGGTGGATGGCTTCTGTGCTTGAGATGCTTCTTCAGAATATCCAAGACCTGTCTTGATTAGAGGAGAACATTACACTTTGACAATCTCATCTAAAGTTTCAGATCCTTTAGCAAATCTAAGATTAAGAGCCTTTGTTTTCTCAATATCTTTTCTAAGTCCCACAATTTCACATTCTAACTTTTCATTGTGTTTTTCCCTTTCAGCAAGTTGGAATGTAAGAGTATCTATGATCATACTCTTTTCTTCTAAACATATTTTAAGTTTAGAAATTTCTTCATAGAGATCATCTTCATTTATAGCATCCAAGAAATCATCATCTTCAAATGCCATCAAAGGTCTATAATAATTACATTGTTCATATTCATCACTAATTTAAAATCCATCACTGTCTTCATGCGTATAATAGCTCTTCTTACTTACATTCCATTTTTTGTTCCATCTAATTGGTTCCTTACCTTTGTCAAGGTTATCTTTATGAGGACACTTGGTTGCATAATGACCGACTCTTCCACAAGAAAAACATTTGAAAGGTAGCTTACCTCTGAATCTTTCAAAACCTTATTGAAGGTTCTTGACAAAGTTTGATTCTTCCTCTTCTTCTGACATATGTCCTGACTCATTGTAATCTCCTTTTCCTAAAGCTTTGAATGCAGCTTCTCTCCTGTCTGATGGTTCCCCTTTTCTCATTTCAAAAGCAATTAGGATTTCGCGCAGCTGTGACATGGTAATGCTCTGTAGATTATCCTTTTCTTCTATGGTAGAAAATTTTGATTCAAACTTAGAAGACAAAGATCTTAGAACCTTTTCAACCAAGGTAACTTCTTTTATTTCTTCACCCAAGTTTTTCATACGATTAACAATCTCATCTATACGTAAGAAATAATTAGCCACACTTTCATCATTGTGCATTTTGAGATTTTCATATTGAATTCTGAGAGTTTGTAGTTTTTCACATTTTACCTGATCATCTCCCTCATAGCTCAGAACGATCTTGTCCCATATTTCTTTTGTGGTTTTGAGCTGCATAACCTTGATGAATTTTGATTGAGATAAACTCCCTAAGAGAGTATTGACAACCTTTGCATTTGTTTCATACTGCTTCTTACTAGCTGTATCTGTAGGAGTTGTTGATGGAAATGTGTATCCTGTTTCCACGATATCCCAAACTTATGTACCAAGAGATTGAAGATAGGTTGTGATTCTTACCATCCAATAGACGAAGTTGCTTCCATCAAAGATTGGTGGCCTGATAGATGCCTCCTTTTCAAAGTTTCTCATGATGATAGATCTTCCTTCAAGCGATCAAGCTTCTTCTAAAGGACCTGCTCTAATTCCAATTGTTGGAAATAATACTGAGAGGGGGGTGAATCAGTATTATCAGGCCAATTATTTTTCATTTCACAATTAAATTTGTATACGCTACTTCAGTTAGTAAAAACCGTGTATGTACGCAACTGCAGTTAAGGAAACTAGCGTATAACAAGCAGACATAATTTAAATTATTCTTCAGATGTTGATCATTAATCTGTGCATCAGACCATAGAAACAGTAACTAGGAACAATAAAACAGAACAAGCAGTCACACATAAGAACACAAGATATAAGGTGGAAACCCAATGTGGGTGAAAACCACCTGCTGCAATTTGTCTCTATCTTCTTTTAATTAGAAACTTCTTTTTACGATGTTTCTATACTGGTGCAGTCTTATACCAGTACGCAGGCTGCTACCTACAGAAGGCTACAACCTTCTCTCGTTCTCCAAATTCTCCTGGAAGGGAGCTACAACCCCTTAGCTCTTGTACTAGCTGAGGTACTAGTACGTAGGTGCTGACCTACTGAAGGCTACCGCCTTCTCTTTACTTCAGGGACCATGTTTCATAAATTTTCAGACTAGATCCATAAGTAAAATCAATCAAACATCAAATATATCTATATCAACCAATCTCCTTTTCACCAACCAAAACTAATTCGAACAATCACTTCTCTGAATGTTGTAACCAGAAAATAGTAACAGTAACCAGACACCAATTCTGAACCCAGAATACTACAGCATTAAACAGAAGTAGCTAAAACATATTTCATGAGATGTACGCTACTTCAATATGTAGAACCTGCGTGCATATGCTTCTATATTAAGGCAAACCAGCATATACGCTATTTTGACTTAATTAACCAACATGTATACACACCTTTGTTGTGTCGAACATACGTACAGATCTATAAAATATAATTTACCCTTTTCACTTATTCAGACACCATTTATACCCAGATTATCAGATTTATAGATCAAGTCATGCACCAAATATAACAGATCAAAATCAGACAAAGGTACTATTATTCAAGCCTTAAGATCTTGACCCAACAATAGAACTTATGTTTATTCTAGCGCTCAAGTTCCTCCTTGGTTCAGATCCAGCTATGCACCATAACCCAATTCTAGATCTTGCTCCCCATTCCATAGTTAGTGCTTCAATGAATGCCTTTCCCTAATGATCTCCTTCCCCTTTTATAGTCTTAGGCCTTACTCAATACCATGGTCCAAAACCATAGGTCAAAATACCAAGGACTAAATACCATGGACCAAAAATAAATTTTCCCACATGTACGCGCTTTTCTTTGCATGAAAGTGTGTGCATACGTATACGCGCCTTTTGATCATCGAACATACTTATATATACAACTTGGTTAAGAGGAACCTACGTATAGCTCTTTTTCTTTCATTCTAAAAGCTTGAACTAAGATCTTCCATCTGAGTGAGTTGCCATCAAGGACAACACCTGTGCCATAGTGCCAAACCTATGTCATAATGCTAACAATCTCCCCCTTTGGACTTGATGGCAACCCCAAGTCACTCAAAGTCATTCTCCCCCTTTGTCATCAAGGGCAAAGGGTTATGCCCCCCCTAAGTACATGTTGAAATCTCTATTTTGATGTTATGTCCATGCTCCCCCTGACTATCCATGCTCCCTCTGATACCAGGTATGCAAGAAGATGTTCTACAAGAAGAAACATGACTTTATACATCATAAATGACCTTCCTATCACCAAAGACTCATACATACATCCATCTCCCAACCAAGTGGGGATATACCAATATTGACTTATCCACCCAACCAAGTGGGGACACATCAAAGGTTCACATATGATAAAATAAGAACATTATATCATTCATCCCAAGCATAGTGGGGTAACCAAAGTAGGTCATTACATGACCTTGATAAGAAAAGAAATACATGACATAGAGATGAAATATCTACAAAAATACTATGATAGTCATCAACAACTATAATCAGCAGCATCTGTCAATCATCATTTAGACCAGCAACCATGTTCTCCCTTTGCACCTGTTCCACCTAAAACAACTGTGAACTTGAACCAACATCTTCTAAAATAATGCCAACAATGCATTATTAGACGTATATATGTGCTCCCCCTGAACCTGTCCTAGATGGTCTCTGATAGACCCATATCAAACTCTTTTCATCCCGAGTCTGGCCCACTATTTGTCTTCAAACCAACATATACGGGATTGTATCCACAGAAACTAGCGTATGTACGCAGATTTTGCACATGAAACTCGCATACAACCACTTTTCTCTGAAACAGACAAGTTTCAACAGCAAGATGATGCATCAACTACTCCCAACTTCTGACTGAGGTATTCAAATGTCTCCCTGGGCAGTGGTTTGGTGAGTATATCAACAACCTATTCCTTGGAGGGAACATACTCCAATTTGAACTTTTGTTCAAGCACTTGTTCTCGGAGAAAATGATATTTGATAGGTATGTGCTTGGTCTTTGAATGCATGACAATATTTTTTGAAACAATGATTACACTTGTATTATCACATAAAATGGAGATAGGTGGAGTATAAGTGATTTGAAAATCTTGCAAAGTTTGCATCATCCAAAGGAGTTGTGTGCAGCAAGATATAACAGCCACATATTCCGCTTCAACTGTAGATAAAGCAATTGAACTTTGTTTCTTGCTGAACCAAGATACTAATCTGGAACCCATAAAGAATGCACGACCACTAGTGTTTTGTTTGTCATCCACGCTTCCTGCCTAGTCTGTATTTGTATATGCATGAAGTGTGATATCTATATCTCTAGCATACCATAAGCCATAGTTTTGTGTTCCTTGAAGATATTTGAAAATCCTTTTAACTGCCTGAAGATGTGCTTCTTTTGGATTTGCCTAGAATATTCCAACTATTCCCACTGCATGCATGATGTCTGGTTGGGTACCTGTCAGATAGAGCAGACTACCAATCATGGATCTATAGGTTGGTTGATGTACTACTGCTGAATCATCATTTGCGCTCAGGATGCATCCTGTTACCATAAGGGTACATACTGGTTTCGACTTTTCCATGCCATATTTCTTCAAGATTTGCTGGAGGTACTTGGTTTGTGATAGAAAGATACCATCTTTATTTTGTTGGACTTGTAAACCAAGAAAATATGTCAGCTCACCAAGCAGGGACATTTCAAATTCTTTCTGCATCACCAAAGCAAAGTT
>APFE030395658.1:79387-91365 GCA_000404065.3 Pinus taeda | reverse complement strand
TTTATGGTATTGATATGCAAAAATAATTCAAAGTATAAATAAGGAAGAATTGTTAAAAGGACTAGATAATACTGATTCACCCCCCGTCTCAGTATTATTTTCAACAATATTTATGTTATGATCCTCTTTTCAAGGCTCAAACCTCATCATCTCAATGTTTTTTGTAGGTTGTTGGGGTTGCACCTTATTTTCTTGCATCTTTTCCATACAGACCAGACATTCCTCTATGACATGATCAAACTATTGACAATATTTACATGAGGGCTATGTGATATTTGGACAATTACGTGTGAAGTGCCCTAATTCACCATAATTATAGAAAAATACCTGCTACACCCTCGTCCTAGTCCAATGACTCTTCCTCATCCTCAGACTTGGAATCCTCTGCATGCTGCTCTTGCACTTTGATCCTGAGGCCGACTTTCTACCTGCATTCTATAGGTAGGGGTCTTGTCCATCATCAACTCATAACTTCTACAATGGTGTTCATCGTGACCTACTAACTTATAGAAATTGAAAAATAACTATTGAGGGGTCTATACCAACTTCTGCAATAGATGGTAGTTATTTGTAGCATGTTGTCCTGTAACTTGGAAAATAGTGCACCACAACACAACTCCCATGCTTGTCTGAATATTAGTCTCTGGTTTTAGGGGTACAGGCCCTCCCCATATAATATAATTCTTAAATACTAGGCAAAGATCCTTATCATGTCCATGGATTTTACATTTTAGACACCAAATCTCAGCGCACACCTCCAACTGAGCTTCCCATCCTTTCTTCAGGCTCTACAACTCCAAGTGTAGGCTCTCCATCTATGAATGAATCTATTTCAATTGAGGGTTCATATTTAGAATAGGTGATGGGGGCAGCCGCATCATGATCTCCAAGGATTCTACTTACATTGCTATCTTCTGTTGTGAAATGGTATTCTTAAATGTGAAAAAACGGATACTGTAAACCAACCACGATGCTGGGTATCTAAGATTTGCATATTATCCTTCCTGATATGAAACTTCAACCTCTAATCGAAGTCCCAAGGCATTTGATCAACTCTCATTTGTATCTCCTTAGATTCAATTATTGACTCTGCCTCTAACATCTGCCTACTGAACTCCTTGTTTAAAGCTAGCTGGGTATCTTCCAATGACACGTTGGTGTTATTAGTGCAACAATTGATATAATCTGTTAATGCACAGTCCTATAAGGTTGTGACCAACTATGATTTCTTAATATTGTCATCATAACCTGCTGCATTATCCACATAACTCCTGCAACAAACCAAAATTGTTCTAGATCTTCATCGCTCATTCCTTTAAAAATCAACATCTTCATCATGTTCACCATGTTGAATGGTGGAAGTGGAGGTGGAGGAGGTGAAGTCATAGGTGTATGAGGTGGAGGTGGAGGCATGTAAGGTGGAGTGGATGGATGAGATATCATCAAAATACCCTGAGTGATTAACTGAATGACACTTCATGGTGTAGTCAGCACCTCCCCTTCGTCGTCACTTGAAGGGGGTTCAATAAGTGGACTATATTTTGGGCTATATCCTCTATTTCTTCTAAAGAGTCTTCCACTTTGCATAGACCCAAACATCAAGGTAAATTCATAACCATTTTCTCACATAAAAATATTTTAATCCAAGTCTTCAGTAACTTCAAATAATTACCTCCTGATCCTTTAAGGATCCTTCACTCTGGTTCACTATAGCTGATATTCCTATCAATCGCGAAATAAGTCACAAAGATTCCCAATGTGGAGTCAGCCCCATGATCCACAACTCGCATGATATTTCTTCTTGATTATTCCAAAAATCACACCAATTCAGGAGCCCACATTATAGGCCATTCGAGCCTCCACATCCCTTGATTATCATCTAATTTAGAAAACCACTCGTTTAGTTCTTCAAGGAAGAAAAATAAGACTGTGTCGGTCTCGTCTGTGTATAAAAATCTCTGTAACCACTCCTCCTTGGATAATTTAGGGCTCCTGTTCTCCTGAGTTGTTCATGCATGCAAATTTTTATCAATCCACTTATCAAGCTCTTTCCTTATAATAAACCATTTACCGCACATATCTTAGATAGGTCCTGGTCCTGAAAACGCAACCATTTGTTGGCTTAAGGGGTCCGAACCTAGGTTTAGAGTTGTTCACCAACCAACAGAACCCTAACTGCTCACCCTCTTGGAAACAACCTGTAAGCACAGGCTGTAGTCTCACTTGAAGCAGTATTGGGGGATGTTAGAACTAGGTTTTTACGTCTAGGGACATGTTGTAAACAGTTCTTAGGTGCTGAAATTTTAAATCGACCTTCACACAAATTGATATCCTTCAATGCATTTTCAATATATCTAAATCAAAAGGTCTTCTAGACCTTTGCGAAGGTCTACGATCAGTCTTTGCTGACCTTAGCTAGACATTTTATCTATTTTCGCACATCAGTAAATGACCCTAGATCTGGGTTCATGTAGATCTATCTGATTCATCAAAAGGCATAGCAGAATTAACTATTATCTTCATGAAATAGGATAGCTACATAAATCATGCACAAATAAAACAAATTCAGTGACTTTGTGCAACATTCATTCATTGTTTCATAAAACATATCATTAAGCGATAGAGTATAACATAAACAGTTTCAACATAAATACACAGTAATACTTCAAAAGCTATCTTTATTTATCTTCAATGTTCAGATTACCTACTCTTCTACTTTGCGCACTTAGTTGCAGGGGTACGTGCACTCAACTGTAGGGGTACGCGCACTCAAATGCGAACTCTATCCGGACCTCTTGTGCAATCAACTAAATGAGCCTTCCGTTCTTCCCCTAAGCATAGGAAGTACAACCTTCCTTCCTTATCTCTCACCCAAGATAACAAAAACCTTTCAGCATACCCAATTCTCTATCAAAAGTTATCTCTAAGACTCACTATGAATCAATTATTTATAGCTTTCTTTCATACAATTCCATGGTCAATGGACCACGGGAGAATATTAAAACTGGCCAAAAATAAGGGCTAAGACCATTTTGGCTCCTATCTATTTGCGCGCTCTGCATCCACATATTGTGGAGAATTTAAATTATTTTTACAAAAACTTTTACAAAATTGGCTTAAATAAACCCCAAAACTAACCCTAGGGACCCTATCCCAACATTCAACCATCAAGGTAGCATGCACTTAGTGTGATTGACCGACGGTGTAAGTGACAATTGCGACACTTGTGATAGATCATTGAACGACCGTGACAACACTTTCATGACAATGCATAAAACTTCGTGTGTGAGTGCGACATATGTTTACATAGCGAATACAACTTGTACAAATGAAAATGAACCTTATGCATAGCCATAACATGGCTACAAGCATGACATTGTGACCAACACGCAAAAAGATCTCTGATGAATAGTCAAGCGAGGAGGGTGCAAGACTCAACACAAGCTCATGGGATGAGCTCAAGTGCTTGCAAACATCAAGGAAAAACCCAAGGATGGCCCTGAAATTGCATGCAGGCCAAATTTTTGGAGGGTGGTACAGCTGCTACAAAACTTGGCAACACACTGGTTGAACTTCGGTTTCTCTATTTTTTTCCTTTGACCGCACAAGGCCTTTGTCTTTCAAGAAGTATTGAATAATTGTGCAGGTTACTTTGGCTTCCCCACCTACCCCATGGATAGACATGGTTCACCTTTCACCAACTCAGTCAAACACAAAAACGAGTTTCATCTTGATCATAGTGTTTCAAAATCGGGAAGGGTAGTTTGGCTCACGAATTAAAAAAATTCAGAGTATAAGTTTTCATCTCTGGTGTTGCTCTGTTGCCAATAGGCTTGGATAGTACCCCGATGGAGTCATGTAGAAACACACACATTTCTCCACTGCCAATGAGCCTGGTTAGTACCCTGGTGGAGTTGCATGCTTCACCTCTCTACGGAGGAAGCTTTTCTCTTCTTTCACCTTTGTATTTTTTAACAAGATTGTGCATAGGAAGTTATTTATTTTTGGGGCAAAAGAGAGTTCCCAACTTATTGAGAGAAAAAGAGGTTTTTCCTTTAGAGAAGCATGTAAAACCTCTGACATAGGTTTTCCCATTTAGATTTTCCCCTTCTCTATTTCTACTAGTTGGATGAGCTTGGACACACAAAGCAGAAGGTTGAGTACAAGCATGGGGTTTCCTAGTGTGGACATAGATTCATGGTTGGACCCAAGATTCCCTTGCATATGGCTCATATTTTCCATCAAGTCTTCATCAGCTGAAGATTACAACCAAGAACAGAGAAGACAGACGCAAGAGTGGCCAAGTGCTATAGTGTCACAAGACTCTTTAGATCTCAGCCACACACTCATTCAAAAGCTAGAACACAATAGAGGGAAACACTTATTTGCAAAACCAAAAATAGCATGATATTAAGAAAACAAAACAAAATGAAACAAAAATAGTAAGAAAAGTGAAAAAAAAAATAACAAGCACTAAACAGACTATGTACATGGCGTGGGGCGTGACCCAGCCTACTGAAAATAGAGTTTGTGATCTTGGCCATTGATAGGAAGGTTGTCAACCCTTCTGTCATGTGATTCCATACAGTACATGTGTGAGCCAATATTCTCTTGAACTAGTATCAAACTATCAGGTTCCTCTATCGGAACCTGGTGGTATCCCGAAGGACCATTAAGCAAAGACAAGATTCCTACACCAGATATTGCGTGTAATATAACTTTTGATGATGGCATGTGGTATTAATTATTGCTACGGGAGAGGTTCAATTTTCGTAAATCAATGCATTGGGAATTCCCCTAGATTTCTTACATATAGAAATTAAATTAGAAACCCATGTAAAATAAAAAACTTTGTAAGTGATCCAAGATTCCAACAACTTAGTCAGTTCTTTCTATATAAGTGGTTCAAGTGAAGGATGTAATTTACTTAGTTCTTTTTGCAAATGGCTTGACCCCTTCTTTGATTGGAATCATGTGTTGTATTATTCACATGTCATATGTACTCAGGCCATCATGTTCCCATGCGGACACATCCCGATACTATTTGAACAAGCACACAAAAACTTGTCGCTCCTATAGTGTGCAACACATACTGAGACTAACAAACTCTGGATTGTGGTATTTTTTGAGACTGATATGTTCATTCATCATGGTGGAAATGTGGGTTTTTCTATTTTTTGATGCTTGAAAGAAGTTCTATAATTCATAGAGCCTTTTGAGAGAAACCACACCTTTCGAGATGAGGTCGTATTTCTTGTCATTAGCTACAACTTGCAGGGACTTCTCATGTTCATATTCATCAGCCAATGCATCAATGTTGTCCATGAAGTGTAGTATTTGTTGATCCTCATCGAAAGCACATATATTAGTTATGTTATCAGGGATTGAAGGCTTATACAAAATTTCAACAGTAAATCTATCCCTAAGTGGTGACATGCTAGCAGTTGCATTTGCTAAGGTATCAGCAGTTGCATTATGTGTTCTTGACACAAAAATGAAATTGAATGCTTGGGACTTAGATATTAGTCACCATACCTCTTTCTGGTAACTATTGAGGTAAGGTGGTAATTAGTGTGTGGTGTTACGTACCTACCATACCATGATTTCTGGATCACCTACCACTTTGAGCACAGAAACATTGAGGCTAATGGCCTTTTGCAAGCTTAACATGAGTGCTTCATATTCAACAATGTTGTTTGTGCACTTAAACTCCAAGTGAATTAGGATCAAGTGTCTCTTGTGCTTTGGTTCAATCAAGACACAGTCAACTCTAGAGCCATCATGTGTATTTGATCTGTCAAAATACATGGTCCATAGCTCATTTGTACAGAGTCCATTTGACACGCCTGTACTACTGCTACTACTGATACTATTACAATGGGTTGTACAGGTTCCATTTCCATCAGTTGGGAAAGGAAGGAGACCCAACTACATTTCTGGTGGGGTTGGAGCTAGTGGTACAAGATAACATCCTAACGTTGTTTCCAAGAGGCATTTGTCGAACATGTGCTCTACAAAGGCCAAGAATTCATTCTCACCACTGATGGGAGTCATGTTATGCCTCATGTATCGCTCAGATAATTCCCAGATTGATTTCATTTTCCATGATATGGAAGCCACAACTGTGACCAGTCTATAGAAAAGTATCCATTCAACTCATTAGACCAGGCTATGCTGAGTAGTAAGCCATATGCTTCCAGTATGTCCACAACAACAATGTTTATGAATTGGTGAACTCAGCCATCATGAGATTGTCAGATGATCACATTATGAAGCTCAATAATTGTTGGTACACATGTCCAATTGATTTGGATGATCTGTGCATATGTCTTGGTCCATTTCACATTGATCTTCTTAGAAATAGAGAGTGGCATGACATTGGCTGATGCATCAAAATCAACCAAACCGTTGTGAACATTGCAGTTAAAAATTTCGAATGAAAGTCAAAATGGAGGGAAAAAGAGTTTTCTTCTTCCATCCAAAGTGTTTTTAGCATAGTTGTGAGTGAACTGGGAGATGTTCTTACTCCCTTGCTGGTATAGGCTATTGTTGGGATGGGGTCCCCAGTGGTAGAATTGAATTATACTTAGTTATTTTTGTAAATTTTTTGTAAAAGTTGTAAAGTCTCCACAAAATGTGGACACGGAGCACACAGATACAATAAAGTCAAAGGGGGCTTAGCCCCTTGTTTTTGGTGGATTTTGAAGACTCGCCCACGAGTCAGGGGCCATGGTATTGTATTAGGAAATCTATAAATAGTTGAGTCTTAGTGAGTCTTAGAGGTAAGTTTCAATAGAAATTGCATACATTAAAGGGTTTTGTTGTCTTAAGAAAAAGTTAAGGCAAGAAGTCTCTGCTTCCTGCGCTTAGGTAGAGAAGGGAAGGATCTTGCATCTGAGTGCGCAGGAGGCCTGGTTAGAGTCAGTAACTGACTGTGCAAACCCTTTCAATTGTGTGCACAGGGTAATAAGAGTTTGTAATCAGTAAATTGAAGATCAATAAAGACAATCTTTCGAAGAATTACTGATTATTTTTGTTTGTATCTGTTTATGTTATATGCTACTAATGAATGACATGTTTTATGAAATAACGATTGAATGCTACACGAATGTCTTCAATCTATATTAATAATGTATGAAATGAATTCTTAACCACTTCCACAAAGTTTCAGGCCATTTCTCTTATGTTTTCTAATGAATTAAGTAGATATGTGCAAACTTTGATCTAGGGTTGTGTGCTGATGTGCAATAGTAGGTAAATCAATTGTTTAAGGTCTACAAGCACTAATCATGGACCTATGCAAAGGTGTGAAGGCCACTTTAACTTAGTTACAATAACGAGCCCTAGAATTCAATCGATCTGCACGGACACAACTCTAAGGCGCTAGAAGACATCACACTAGTCTCTAGATGCAAAAACTTGGTTCTTGCATCCCCCAATACTACTTTGGGTGAGACTGTAACTTGCACTACGCAGGTTTGTTTTGAAAGGGACAGTAGTGTAAGGTTTTTTTAGATGGCAAAACAAACTCTAAACCTGGGTCAAGACCCCTTAAGCCAACAAATGGTTCAGTTTCCGGGACTGGAATGCGCTTAAAGAGATGTGTGATGTCGCATCATTGGAATCCGACTAAGAAAGAGATTGAAAAGTGGTTAGATCGGAAGATTCAAAAGTTCGTGGCTCAAGAAAATAGGAATTCGTGCCTATCGAAGGAGGATTGGTTGATTAGATATATGTACATAGAAGTACACAAAATATTCTTCTGTACTTTCCCAATTGAACTATACAAGTGGTTAGCTAAGTTTAGAGACAATCAAGGAAGGTGGAAGCTCAATAATCCTACTGTGTGGACCCGAGAATTGGTGCGATGACTAGAAGCCTCTAAAAAATAGATCATGCGGGCTACCGATCATTGGATTGATTGAATTTTGGGAGGATTTGTTACAAAATTTGTAGTTGATACTTCAGTAAGCTATAACGAAGATTCTTCAAGGGACCGCAAGGTAAGTATCTAAGGTCATTGAATACTTAGATTAAAATGATATTATATGAAAAGCGGGTAATTCCATTACCTTGATGTTCGGAGCTATGCAAAGTGGAAGATTCTTTAAAAATCATGAAGAATCAGGACGAGATTATAGTCCATTGATTGGATCTCCTTCATGTGACGAAAAAGGGGCAATTCAAACTACACTATGAAGTGTTGTTCAGCTAATAACTTAGGGTATTCCTAGAACACATCCTCCATCCACTCCACCTCCACCTCCGTCACATAAACCTTCACCCATACCTCCACCTCCACCGCCACCATTCAACATGGCGAACACAATGAATATGTCGATCTTCAAGGGCATAGGATGTGAAGATCCAGAGAAATTCTCATTTTTTATGCACGTCGTATGGACAATGCAGCAAATAAGTGATCTAAATATAAAGATGGTGTAGTTGGTTACCGCCTTTTAGGATCGTGCACTAATGTAGTACATTAAGTATTGTGCTAACAATCCTCATGCATCGATAGCAGAAACTCAAAAAAAATTGAACAGAGAGTTTAGTAAGCCTAAATCCAAGGTGCAGTCAGTGATTAAATTTAAAGAGATCATGATGAAGGTTGAGGAGACACCTTTGGACTTTGACCAGAGGTTAAAGTGCTAGATCAGACAAGTTAACATGAAAATCTCAGATAGCCAACATCGTGACTGGTTTATTGCATCACTTTTGCCCCATTTAAGAATTACTCTATCACAATAGAAAATAGAAATGTTGGCAAAAGCCTTGGAGATCACAATGAGGCTTCACACATCACCTATTCAGGATAAAGACCTAGGGGTAC
The DNA here is from genome assembly GCA_000404065.3 of Pinus taeda. Classification (NCBI taxonomy): domain Eukaryota; kingdom Viridiplantae; phylum Streptophyta; class Pinopsida; order Pinales; family Pinaceae; genus Pinus; species Pinus taeda. The sequence goes on along the minus strand of APFE030395658.1, from coordinate 82,532 downwards.
AATGGATCCACTCACAGTTAGCAAGCCTACACCTAGAGTTACAATGTTTGAAGAAAGAAAAGGAGACTAAACCAAAAGTGCACCTAGAGGTTTGGTGCTTGAAGTGCAAGGGCCATAGGCATGATAAATATCATTGTCCAGTATACGTGAAATATCTTATAAGGGGACGGCCAGCCCCCTTGAAGCCAGAAGCCCCAGTTAGGTCATGCATGGGAGATGCAATATGGTGCGCCATTTGTCAAGTCACTCAGAAAGATGCAATGAATAACTACCACTTGCTTCATAAGTTCATTCAAACACTTGAGCAATTGTTTTGTAATTTTTGTAAATATGTGGGCCACGATGAGGGCCACTGCTGAAGCTATGAGATAACGATGGAAAACAACCCCTACTTACCATATGCAAGCAGAAACTCATATTTGTAAATCCTACAAATATGATGAAGTCACTCAGCTCACGAAGCTCAGTGGGGAGCCCTTATAGATTGAAGCTATATACGAGGGATCCTGCTCAATGACTATAGGGAAGTAGGATAGTCTTTGTGGTCCAGGAAATTACAAGGGAGCGTAGGACTATAAACTACACTACCCAGTTTGGAGGACAAGGCAACGAGTAGGTTGCAAGAAAACTGATGAGGGTGCACCAATTGAAGTTGCAGTTAAGACGTTGTGCTATGAAGGAGGGTACTAAACATCCCAATAGGAAAATGACCATTGGAGTCACTATTCGTAATTTGACGGCCAAAAAGCGGTTAAGAAGAGTGGGGAGGTGGCAATTAAGGAAAAAATAATTGAAGATCTACCACCAAAGCTGCATTTATTATTAGATTTTGGGGAAATGGTCGATTTGAATTCAAATACCCTATAAATTGCACATATTGGTCCAATAGAGAACACTATGCATTCTAAGAATTTTTGGAGCATTTTTTTGTCTAACGCATATGAGTAGAGTGTTTTGGAAGAATTTGTGACACGCCCCTCATTTGCAAACTATTCTCTAGCAACTAGAGAGCTATTTGTTGAAAGGATGACTGTCACTAACCCCATTGAATCCCTCAATTTAGAAGCTATTCTATCTAACGCGCCAAGTCCTGAAGCATCTAGTATGGAGACTACACCTGTTGTGCTCACAACGCCAAGGTTTCCTAGGTTGAAGCAAATGATGACAAAATAAAAGTAGCCCGCTATGAATGAAAAGCAACCAACCATGAAATAAAAATAAAATAAGTTGGTACCAGTGCAAATATCACCGAGGAAGCATACAGAGCCACAACCTAAGCAGAAAAAGGACAAACAATCAAATAAAGGAGTGGATTTAGAGGAAGAGGAGTACCAAGGCATTGAAGAGGTTGACACTGAGGGTGTCGTGCCTATCTTTATGCTACCTAAATACATCCCTCCACAGAAGGGAAAAAATAAAGTGACAAAGGACCTTGATTCGGGAAACTTCGGGGTATCCACTCTCTTGCTGCTAGAGCAGGTCACATTTGGAGGCCCTAAGTTTGTGTGTATCCCGCTATTGAAATTGGAGGACTAGGACATCGCGGATCAGGAAACATTTCTAGATATGGTGACCCATAATTATATGACAAAGATATATAATGATGACATGGAAGTTGCTAGAACATGTGAAGTGGGTCAGCGACATTGAGCAGTCGGGGTTGCTAAATATGTTATTAGTTCTGCACTATCACCACTCTCCTATCAATATGGTCCATGTGCACCAGATCCTCGTGTTGTTCCATGATATTATTTTATGGCTAGGGTATCCTATTCCAATAAGAGATATGATGATCCACAAGGTAACGAAGTGGCCCCACAAAGGAGCAGACCCTACAAAGGAATTTGCAGGAAGAACAGGGGAAAAGGAGCTAGCTGATAAAATGAAAAAGGAGTATGGTCTCATGAAGAAGTCACGAGGATACTCCATTCTATCAATACAAGACCAGGCAATCCAATTCGTTGCCCATATCATTGCAAGAAATATCATGACAAAGTGTCGCATGAACGAAGTTCTAGTGTTAGTTGTATCACTTGTTGAGCAATGCATGAAGGGCATGCAATATAATTGGTCAAGGTATCTCTGCCAGGAGTTCCTCATGAAATTCAAAGAAGCCCAATAAGAAAATGATCCATTTCATTATGCTTGGCTTCTATTATCTATTGTATTATTTTCATGGAGGTTACTGAAGGATAGCCAATTTCCTTCGTACAAGGATGAATTTCCTGAGTCCGCGAGGTTCACCTCACTTTGGGCCACAAAGGATGTGTTCCACATCAAGGAAACAAATATTTTCTAGGTCCTCATGGAGATGGACCTTTGGATGGTAATCCATTAATAGCCAAGGTTGTCCCCAACCTTGTTCAAGAAATTAACAGCCTACGCAGAGTTCAATGTTGAATTTCACAACATATCGATCTGTGTGTGGAAGGAGATAGAAGGAACATGGCATGTATTGCCTTATTTAGTGTCTAATATCAATGTGCAGGAAGTTGTAGGATATTGGCCACCAGAGTGACATCATCCTACAACACTAGAGGTAGGAACCAAAAAAGTTGCAGAGAGCTCTATTGCACAGAAGCGGAAGGAAGCTGAGAAAAATGTTGTGTGCACATTGGCCAAGAAAAATAAGGAGGCTACTAACGCAGCTACAGAGAAGGCCTGAATAGAGGAAGAGTGTGCTACTAAATAGTAGAAAGAGAAGAAATACAAGGATGCTGAGGAGAGTGAGCAGTTTGATATGCATTGCATTGACGAACAAGAACTTTCAGAGCAGGGAGTAGGAGGCGGTGAAGAGTAGAGCACTTCGTTCATTCTAAAGAAACATGAACAAGAATAGACAGGTAGCTAACGAAAGATACATAAGTCTAACAAGAAGACAAATATGGATCCCATGGTGCTGACAGAAGGTGATCTCGATGAGATCGATGACAAGATACAAGACACAAATAAAGAGGTACTGTTACACTGAAATTTGTCACCATGACTATCTGTAGTTAATATGGCTCCATCAATAGTCATATTATCCTCCTTGTCAAGCCTCATACCTCTGCTCTTCATGTCAAACTTCAAAAAGAGAGAAAGTCACTTAAAAACATGTTTATCCCTGGGTACGCAGGTTCTCTCTACCTTGCCTGCGTGTACG